>APFE031239462.1:8836-88736 GCA_000404065.3 Pinus taeda
TTGACACCGAAACAATTGGAAGAAAAAGAGCAAAAGGGCTTTGTTATAGTTGTGATAGCAAATACACTGAAGGTCATAAGTGTGCTGGGAAGAAATTATTCTACATAGATTTTGAAAAGGAAGAATAAAAGGAACAAGAAAGGTCAAAAGAAGGGGATATACTCTAGGAACAAAGCCTAGATAAAGAATAAATGAATCCGACCATATCTTGTGATGCATTGGTTGGAATTACCACTCCTCAAACCATCAATATACAAGGACATATCAAGAAGAAAAAGGTAATAGTGTTGATTGATTCAGAAAGTACCCACAATTTTATTCATTGTAAGATAGAAAAAGAATTGAATTGCTTCGTATATCCAGCACCAGAGTGTCAAGTGATGGTTGCAAGTGGACGAACGGTAAATTGATCCAGAAAGTGCCATAATATCAAGCTATCCACGGGAGAATATGTATTGAATAGCGCAATGCTTTCCATTCCAATGGGAGATGTTGATGTTGTACTACATGTTCAATGGCTATAATCCTTGGGTTCAATAGCTTTTAACTTTGAAGAAATTTTCATGAAATTTTATGCAGAAGGAAAAGAAGTTGAATTAAGGGGTATTGTAGGAAAACCGAGAAAGATAATCAACTCTAACGATATGACAAAGATTCTAAAAAATGAACAACAAGGTGTAATTGCACAATTATGTTTGCTAGATGTTTCCACATCAAAATCATCTATTTCTCTAGATCTCCAAAAAGTCTTGGACAATCATTCCAAGGTATTTGAGACTCCCAAAGGTCTCCCACCTATTCATGAACACAATCATGCTATTCATTTCATTCCAGTTAGTGTTCCTCCGAAGATCAGGCCGTACATATATCGTTATTCCTGAAAGAGTGAAATTAAATGTGTGGTTGCAGAAATGCTAGAGGTTGTTATAATTCAACTTAGCCAAAGTTCTTTTTCTACTCCAGTAGTATTGGTGTACAAGAAGGATGGATCATGGTGCATGTGTCTGGATCGTAGGGAGCTCAACAAGCTCACTATTAAAGATAATTTTCCTAATCCTATCATTGACAATTATTGGATCAATTGTGTGGATCAATTTACTTCACCAAGTTGGATCTTCATTCAGGATATCGTCAAATGAGAATGAAGAATGAAGACATTCTGAAAATAGCATTTAGAACTCATAAGCATCACTATGAATTTTTGGTCATGCCTTTTGGTCTTACGAATGCACCTTCTACATTTCAAGGATTGATCAATTCCATTTTCACACCTTTCCTTACAAAATTTGTGGTAGTATTTTTTGATGATATACTAATCTACAGCAAGTCTTGGAAGGATCATGTTGAACATGTTGAGAGGGTGCTACAAGTATTGGAGGAGAAACAATTGTATGTAAAAAGATCCAAATGTTTCTTTGGAGTAAAAAAGGTGGAATATCTGGGTCATATTGTATCTCATGAAGGATTTAAGGTAGACCCTAGAAAAACTAAATCCATCAAGGAATGGAAAATCCCCACATCCATAAAGCATTTTTGAGGATTTCTCGGGTTGACAGGGTATTATCACAAGTTCGTTAAGAATTATGGGAAAATGGCAACACCTCTAACAACATTATTGAAGAAAGATGCATTTTCATGGACTCTAGAAGCAGCAAAGACCTTCAAACATCTTAAAGAAGAAATTTTCCAAGCGTCAGTCTTAGCTACACCAGACTTCACAAAAAACTTTATTGTGGAATGTGATACTTCAGGAAATGGAATTGATGCTATTTTAATGCAAGATGAAAGACCCATTGCTTTCAAAAGTCATCCAATCAGGTGAAAGTATTTACACAATACTATTTATCAGAAGGAAATGTTGGCAATACTACGTGCACTTATGAAATAGTGACCCTACCTAATGGGAAGACACTTCAAGGTAAAAATGGATCATGATGGCCTTAAATAATTTTTAGAACAAAGATTATCCTCTAAAGAGCAACAAAAGTGGGTCACAAAGATGTTGGGTTATGACTTTGAAATCATCTACAAAAAAGGGAAGCAAAATGTTGTGGCAGATGCACTCTCAAGAAAGGATGAGGATGTGGAAGCATTGTTGTGCACCATTTATATTATGCAACCAGATTGGATAAACGAAGCAAGGGGGGAATGGAAGAATGATGGAGAAGCGTGGGCACTTATTCAAAAGTTACAACTACATTCCAGTACATCTGATACATTTAGCTGGAAAAATGATTCGTTATGGTACAAAGATCGCTTATTCCTCTGTAAGAATTACCAACTCAAACATAATATTCTTCTGGAATAGCATGCTCCTCCCTTAGGAGGGCACTCAGGATTTTTAAAAACTTACCATAGAGTTAAGAAGGAAATTTTTTAGGATGGCCTTAAATTAGATATTCAAAAGTTGGTGGCAGAATATTTGGCTTGCCAACAAAATAAAGCTGAATCAATTAGGACACTAGGTCTATTACAACCTTTATCCATTCCAAGCCAATGTTGGGAGGGGGTTTCAATGGATTTTATCACAGGTTTAGCCAAGTCTGAGGAAAAGAGTGTCATCATGGTGGTAGTTGATATACTTATCAAGTATGCACCCTTTTGTGCATTATCACATACATTTAAAGCCAGTACAGTTTCTACTGCATTTATGGAAACAATTCAAAAGCTACATGGAAACCCGAAGATTATTGTAAGTGACAGAGATCCCATTTTTATTGGAAATTTTTGGACATAATTATTTTCTTTTCTTGGTACTCAGTTAGCTCATAGCTCATCTTATCATCCTCAATCCAATGGGAAAACTTAGTAAACAAATGTTTGGAAGGATATCTTCATTTCTTTGTATCTGATAAACAGACAAAATGGGTCAAATGGTTGCCTCTAGCTGAATTGTGGTATAACACTTCCTTCCATACTGCAACAAAAGTGACCCGATTTATGGCACTTTATGGATACAAGCCACCATCCATCACATCATATTTAAGAGAAAATTCTAAGGTTCATGCAGTGGAACATCATAGTGAGCATCAACAACAAGTTTTCCAACTCTTAAAGGATAACCTCATGTTGGCGCAGAATAGAATGAAACAACAAGCAGATCAACATCACAGCAAAGGAAGTTTTGATGTATGTGACTGGGTATTCCTACAACTAAAACCATATAAACAAATTCCCCTCAAGCAAGCTAAGAAGGATAATAAATTATCACCAAAGTATTATGGTCCGTACAAGGTGTTGCAAAAGATTGGTACTATGGCATACAAATTGGAGCTTCCTGCAGCTTCTCTAGTGCACCCAATTTTCCATGTTTCATGTTTAAAGAAGGTTATAGGTGACAAGCTCCCAGTTCAAACAATATTGCCAGAACTTGACGAGGAAGGAAAAATTATATTGGAATTGGAAGTAGTCATAGAAACAAGAACTCGACAGCTACGAAATCGATCCATTTCAGAGTATCTCATCAAGTGGAAGAACTTATCTACTGAACTTTCCACATGGGAGGATGAGAATTTTATACAGAATCATTTAGAACTACTCAAGCATTGATGACAACACTTTTTTGAAGGAGAGGGGCATGTTAGGTCCCTATAATACTAATGATGCCCCCATTACTATTGTAGTTGTATCCCTTATTAATATTGTTGTGCGCCTATTGCCCCCATATTGTTATTACTATGACCCATAGAATCCCTCTATTGTTATTTTTGTCCCTTTATATTATTATTGTTAGGTTGGCTTGGTTATATTGTGACCCCTTAGACTCCTATATATAGAAACGAGGTTTTGTCATTTGAATCATTGAAGAATTGTTCATTTATGTAATGTAAAGGACGTTTCCCCCTCGAAGAGGTTAAATTGTAAGGTATTGATCTATCTTTTCTATCTTTTTGTCAGTTGGTTTCATAACAATTTTCTTTTAAGAGTTCAAAAAATGGACAAAAAGGAAACTCATTCAGTTCTTTTACCATAAAATTTTAAGGAGCATGGAGAAAGCAAAGCTCAACATTTTTCAATTTTAGAGATTCAAAAGAAAAACATGAGTAGACTCCATGACATTCTTTTTTCATAATGTTTAGTCTCTCAGGTCCCAAAAAGGATAAAATAATACAAGAGAGAGCTATATTGACCATGTTTGGTCAATGTATAACTTTTTTGTAAACTGTCCTAACTCAGTCTGTAAAAGGGGTAAACTTATATTAAGTATATGGTTGTTCATTTACTTTTACAAGTTCAAACAAGCAAGCACTTGACAATATTTTATGTTTGAAAGAGTCTAAAAAGGGCTTGGAAGAGGATGAAATGTGATAAAAGTCTGCTAAATAGTGAAAATGATTCATCCTCTCTCTATAACATATGTTGCACATTTAAACTCAGTAAATCATCATAGCTTCTCAAAAACATCATTTCCCCTCTCAAAAGGTTTTAAATAAAAAAAATAATATTCTTTTAGCTTCAAAAACCTTATGAAAGTGGGAATGGTAAATTATTTTCATCATTTTTATTTTTACCATTTGAGAGCAGAGAGAGGTATTTTTACCACGAAACTTCCAGGACTCATTCTGAGCTAACTGGAGGACAAAATCATGGACCTTTTCTTCCATGTATGAGATTTCTCCTTAACTTAGCTTTTGATCTGTTTAAAATTTCATTTTAAGATTCCATTTATTTTTTTGTGGAAAAACGATGTTTAACATGTGCCCTTGGCCCTGCCCTGGTTCCTTTCAGTCAGGCCCATGCAGGCAGGTAAGATTTTCCATACACAAAATGACGACCTTCATGGAATTTTACTGGAAAACATTGTGCAACTGCACCCTCTCTATAAAATGGTGGCTACGCAGGTGGTGAGGGTTTATTTTTTAAAATGTTTTGGGCCAAAAATAACATGATATGGTTTATGAAAATGATTCTAATCCTTTTAGAATTGTCTTTTTATCTCTTTTGATTGTTAAAAATGGAGTGGAGGGACAAATATCATGAAGCCAATGATTTGGTAGCTTTAGGAAGATCGGGCCACCATGCAAGCTCTAAGAACTTGTGGCCTCCTGAAATACTACCTCATTCCTGGGATGAAAGCTTAGGTAGATCTAATGACATGGCTGGTAAGAACTTGGAATGGATAGGAACAAAGTTTTGTGATAATCGATCATCGTATTATCATTAACATTGATGAAATCTATTTATTGACTGGGTTATCTCATTGGGGAGCCAAAATTTCATTGTTCAAACAAAGGACACTAGGAGATACTACTAATGGGTATGTACAACACTTTTGCAGGGGTGCACCACACAGGGATGGCATAATTGATATTGAGACCATCAAAATCTTGCCCCTAAGGACCGTTGATTTCATTGTTAACAAGATGTGTGGCAACACTGCCCTTCATTTAGCCACACAGCCACAAATGCAGATGACCATGGAATTCTAGGAATCCACGATGTTCAGCTGCTGTGAGGCAGTGGTAGTGAACATGAAGGGATAACTGACTAGATGCAAGGATGGAAAACTAAAGAATTTTGGTTATGGTTCCATTCTTGTTACTTTTTCCCTAGAGAGGATTCTTATTATCTAGCCACAACAAATTCTAGAAGATGAGGGGTGGATTAGGGTGGTTACACTAATGGAGGTGATGGACTAGTAGTGAGGTATAGTCCGGATATTTTTGACTGGTTAGGCCAACAGATTGTTCTGATTGAGGACAATCTCTATGTCTGGATGTATTATAGAGGTGATCCTGATGTCCCATTTCTAGTCAGAACTTAGTTGGTTGATTTAGGTGAGAATTTTTCATTTTAACATATTTCCAAATTTTTAAATTTTTATTTGCTTTTTGTCTTCAAAGGCTAATTATCCTAAATGTATGTGCAGACAGTGTCCCAACCAAACTAGAAGGGCTGACATGATTTGATAGACAAGGTGAGCAAGCTATAGCAGCTACAACAGCTAATCCAGAGGTAGAGGATATCTTGATAGAGTTGGAACACCACGTTGAGAGGTTGACATAGAATATCCCAGAAACTAGGATGGATGACATTCCTCATGCTTATCAGAGACATGTAGTTGTGGTTCCAGGGCCCATAGATGTTTCCTGTGTCGAGTTTCTCATGCCATCATTTTTTATCATGAGCATCATCTTACTTAGTTGTTATAGTTTGTAGGACCATATTTTGATTTTCGGTGTCAACATATTTGGAGAATAAGAGTGCACGAGGCCTTATATCCTTGGATGACATATTTTATAGACACACACTTTTACTCAAACTCTATTTTAACGAAAAAATACTACTTTTTCCTATTGTTTATCTTGATCAATGTATGAATGAATATTGTTTTTAGTTTACAACTGTTGAAAATGCCTATTTAACACATGGTTCACCAATGCATATATGAATCTATTTAAATATCTCAGAATTTGTTGATATTTGATATAATCAAATTACCTTCCCAAAAGACAAACCCGTAGAAACACTCTTAACATTGTTGGACTCCTTACTATATATACATCTTTTAAATGTAATACCCTAATTTGCAAATTTGACATAATGATCAAACATCAGATACCAAATATGATGGCATTAGCTAATAGCTCAATGACTGGGGTATACATCACTATGTTATTTTTTGTTTGACCGAGACATATTCCATGAATAGAGACTAGCTCATTACTAGGTGAATAGATAACTCAGGTTATGGAAGATAAATACCGAGTATTACGACTAGGTCCATCAGCAAAGCCAATGTACATTGGAGAGAAGGTCTAAATCTACAAACCATGTGTAAAAACAAGATAAGCATGAGAAGTAGTAAAAATATGAAAAACATTAACTATCACACATACCTAAAAAAATGGTAAATAATGTACAAATCTCCACAAACGTTTTATGCATAATATTTCTTTAGGTAAATACCATTTCTGGGCTTTCCCAAAGGAATACCATCATAATCAACCATCTCATAGGCTCCTTTAGCTAATACACATTTTATGATGTAAGGGCCATGCCACATGGGTTCTAACTTTCCCATGCCTAACTTGTAATGAGCATGATCATAAACCAAGACTAGGTCATCTTTTGAATATGAACAAGGATTATGTTTTGATCAAACTAGGCTTTGATAAGTTTCTTGTGAGCCACGCTCACTAGTGCGGCATCACAATGATTTTCATCTCAATGTGCTAAATGTACAAAGCGCTCTTCATCTGCAAAGGTCGTAGGTAGTAATTCGATAACTAGTTTTAGGGATGGGATTTCACATTCAATGGGTAATATTACTTCCAAACCATAAACAAGTTGGAAAGGAGTAAAATTGGTCAATTTTTTTGCAGTAGTACAGTAAACCTATAGTGCTAAAAAGAGCATAGAATTCTAGTTTCCTTTATGAACACCGACTATCCATTTAATCATATTGTTTAAATAGTTATTGATGGCTTCGACCTAACCATTATCTTTTGGATAGTAGAGAGTAGAGCTATCATGGCATAGACCAAGCTGTGTGGATAGTTCGATCATCATAAAGTTATGAAAATTACTACCATGGTTTGTAACAATGGCTTGTGGGAAACCAATCCAAGAAATCACATGATTTAAAATGAATTTTTTTGCAATTTCATCGTTGTCTCTATCTGTAGGCACCACCTTAGCCCGTTTCATAAAGTAATCAAATACAAGAATAATATACTCATGCCCCCTGGCCAAGTGAGAGTTAAAAGTGATGAAATCAATGCCCCAATTGGAAAAAGGAATGACAAGTGTTATAGGGTGAAGAGGAGCTAGAGGTGCTTGCATTTTGTGATGATAGACTTGGAATTTAAGGAATTAGTGGATTGTAGTAATGCAAGATTTAAACATTGAATGCCAAAAATGACTAGCACATAATATCTTTAAGGTAGCAGCATACCAAAATATATGACCGCCACATCCTCCAATGTGGTAGTCATTTAATTTGTTTCGGCCTCCTAGAGAGTTAAATAACATCAGAATATAGAATCAATACTGCAATGGTAAAGAGTGTAACTAATAATATTGTATCATTGGGTTTGGTATTGGATTCGACAATAATCATTTTTGGATAACTCGGGCATAAAATTTTGTGTTTGGAGATATATAACAATATATACATACCATGGATCTAATGTACCAACACAAAAGAGAGATTTGTCAGCAAAATAATCTTATGCTATAGTTTCTATATCAGTATGAGGAAAGTCACACCATAGTTTGGTGAAAATCAAAGATTTCATTCATTTGGATTTTTTTGAATTCCAAACAAAACTCTTGTAAGGTAACTATGAGTATTTTACCCTAGCAATTGTTTATTGACAATATGCATCATATGGTTGCAATCTGAAATGATAATTGTTTTTCAGAGAAGTACATAGTGACTGAATCGTTGAATAAGTTGTACAGCTACCAAGGCAAGCTTCTCCACATGAGCATATTTAATCTTAGTTTTACTGAGACTTCTACTCCAATAATAAATCACATGTTCGGTGCTAGAATCATCCTCTTGGACTAACATCATGCCAATAATGGCATCGGAGGTGACTATGTACAGAAAGTAATCACGATGATAATCAAGTGGATGTAGTAATGGAGCATAGGTTGGCACATCTTTTAATGCTTCAAAAGCTTTATCAGCAAGCTCATCCTAGAAAAATAGAATGCCCTTCCTCAGTAGTCCAATAAAACCCTGGGTTAGTTTGGCATAATTGTGGATGAATCTACACAAAAACATTGGTTTCTATTGCAAAATTTGGAGTTGATTAAGGCTAGAAGGAGCAAGAAAATTTAGAATCACCTCTACCTTGGGGGGTCGACACAAATTCCTTCCTTCGAAATGATGAAACCTAGAATCCAACTTGATTGCATAAGAAACACACATTTGTGCTTATTAAAGTGAATATTGTAATGCATGCACCTAATCAAAATTGATTTTAAGTGTGATTGGTGATCCTACCTTTTCATTGAATGAGCCAGCAGGTCATCTAAGTAGGGCTAAACAATATGCTTGATATCATGGAATGCATGAGGCATGTCTCACTGAAAAGTTGCGCCAACATTTTAGAGGCCAAATGGGATTTTTTGATAACCAAAATTTCCCCATGGGAATATAAATGTAGTTTTGCATTGGTCAGTAGGGAGCATGTTTATCTAATTGTAGCCAGAAAATCGATCCATGAATGAAAAAAATTCATTCTCGGCATAGTCATCAACAATTTGGTCAATATACGGAGTTGGATAATTGTCTTTAGGACAAGATTTCCTAATATCTTTATAATCAACTCATAGCCAAATAGTTCCTTATTTTTACTAATGGGTATAATATTTGATACCCAATCAGTCAAAGCAACACAGTAAATGAATCATACTTTCAACAATATTTCAACCTCAGTTTTGGTAGCGACATCTGTTCGTGGATGTATAGGATGTAATCGTTGTCTAATGAGCGTATCATCCATATAAGTGTTTATTTCATGTACGACTATGCTAGGATCGATTCCTGGAATTTCTTCGTATGACCAGGCAAAGATGTCACAAAATTGCTGAAATAGGGATTTGTAAGTTTTAATATCTTCTAAAGACCAAGAAGATCCTATATCTATATTTTCAGTTAGCCTGGGTTTCACTAAGATTTCTATGGGTATCGTTTCCGATATGTTCCCTAAATTATGCTTAGAACTGGAAGAAAGGGTAGATATTGGACATTAAGCATCGTCTCAGATGAAAACAGAGATGATAAATTATTTTAAATTTTTTCAAAGGATAACAAGAAGGTTGAATGATAATGAGTATCTTGCCATGGAATTTCATCCAAGGTGATAACTGTCATGATCCCTTCATTAGTTAAAAAACATGTGAAAAGGATCATGCATAGAGATTGGTTCTAAGCGTGACAAATGAGAATATTCATCAATCATCATATTCATTTGATTGTCTTCAGATGTTGATGAGTTAGAGAAGGGATGAATTTCATCATAAGCTAACTCAAAAGGGCTATGAGGAATCTCACTGCCACATAATATCATTTATGATTCTGAAGGTACTTTCCACGGATCTCCTGATTCAAAAGTTCTTGATGTAATCATGTTAATCTAGGCATAATTATGAGGGAAATTAGGTGGAAAGAATGTGAAAGTTCCCATCAAAGATGATTCTTTAAGAAGGCCAACACCAACTTCTTCATATGGAGTCATTGATTTTCCAACAAAGGGCACAATACCAGTGGAATTAGGGTCTGATGTACAGTAGGATAATTGGTCTACCTTCATAATCCTTCCTTTGTGAAGAAACATGATCATACTCAAACATGACGAGAATACTTTCGCCATGGCATAAGTCCAACTCCAACCAATCAAAAGGTTATAGTCAAGTTTAGAATCAACAACTTCAATGTCTATTGCAACTGTTCTACCCTCTAATTCGATTGGAAAATCATTTAAAATACCATAAGGATGAAACAAAGTCTTTCAAAGTTATGCGAGATTGATTGGTCACTGGAGAACCTAGATCATTCCAACAAGAAATGGACATATTACAAGTTGATGCTTCTTTTTCAATCATTGTATGAAAAACTCATCTTGTTTTGACATGAACTAGTATTTGAAAAGTCAGGTGGCGTGGGAGACATGTGACATGATTTTCAAGATATAAAATGATAAACTTGGTGTCATGAGGATATACTACTCCTATGGTTGATAAGAATAACTTCCTTTGTGCTGGAAAAGTCTATAGCACTTCAAGGGTTGGCATTACCAAAGGCGAAATACCCAAATCTTTGATGATGTTATCGTCGTGAGCAACCCTAGCATGATGGTGAAAGGTTGACTTTCAAAGCATACCCTTAGGAGGTAGATGAATCATCATATCAGGGTTTGATTTTTCAATGTGCAATGGTTCTGAAGAAGGAGGAGTAAATGTGGAACCTTGAGAAGCTAGACTGGAGTCATCTCCATCTTGAACAAGACTCTTTGATGTGTAATCTTTGTATCTCATTTCTACCATAACTTTGGAAGATATCACCATGATATCTATTGATGTGCATGAGGATTATTTTTCATGAGAAACCATTTTACTGTCTTGGCAAGGAAATGGATCCTTCAAAACAATGGGAGTGGGTGAACTTTTAACAAACTTAGAGACTTTGGCACAATGTATGCACTTCTTGGTGTAATGGTCTTCATCCAAATTAGGCAAGGATGAAAAGGTTTCTTCTTTTCATTAGATGGTTCATTCTTGTTGGATTTCTCCTTACAACGAGTGCCTTGTTTAGCTTTTCCTTTCCCATTTTTCTTATTTTTGGATTTCTGACCTTTTCCAGAAGATGACTCTATAATGTTAATTTTCTGAATTAGTTTTGGGAGAAGGATCTTCTTCAGGTGAATTAGATAGAGCCAAAATCTGAGTTTTCTTAGAAGTTTCCTTTTTTTCTAAGATTTTTGGCTCACATAAACAATCATTCCATCTGCAGCATGTGATCCTGTAAGGGATGGATTAGTTTGACCAAGTCAAGGCAAATCTGGGATATTTTCATACAAAGTACTAGGCTCAGTATAAACAAGGTCAAGGTATACAACACGAGCAATTACTCAATCCTTAGTTACAACACCTCCTTCACCCACATCTTCATTTATTACTGGTAAAAGATATTTTATGAACCGTTTGACCAAAATCTGGTATGGAATGTGAACTTTAACCAGGCAATCCCTTCGTCTCCATTCATTAATGTCATATGAGATATGGGTTGACGTTGATTACTATAAAGAAGCTAAAAGATTGATTCCATTATCATATCGAATGGGCACCTAAAAATAGGTCAAAAAAGCTGTAGCAAGGGCATTAAACGTGCTGAAGGAAGCACATGGAATTCTACTGACCATTTGGCTCCAAAACTAGTTAAGGTTCATTGATAAATTATAATATAATAGAATTGTCGATTAATGGGTTGGAAGCACACCAAATATGATAGGTCATAACCTGGCTTGATGGATCTTCGCTTGAAATACCTTGAAACGTAGGAGTATCACTCGACAACCTAGTAGTAATGGTTGGCCAAAATGGTAAAGAAAGAAGAGGATCATTAGTTAACCGAGAGAGGTCACAAAAATAAAAAGTTGCAATGAATGGAAATTGGTAGTTAGGATCTTGAGATGGATACTGGTAACCCTGAGGGAGGAGTCTTGTACGAGGAGGAGGATGCCTAGTATATCCTAGAATAGCCTGAGTAGTTGGAATCTGCATACCTCCTGGATATCTAGGATGAGCCATACTATATGATAGTTGTATAGGTACTTGAAATGTATGACCTAGGTATGGTTGATTCTGAAAAGGGAGACTCTGACCCATTTGACATTGAATGAACTTTCCTTGAAAGGGTTTATTTTGCAAAGATTGACCTTGGATAAATTGAGCTTGAAAAGGTGAACCTTGAACAAACTGACCCTAGAGTAGCCCTTGGAAAGGTTGCCCTTAAAATGACACTTGCATATATGGTACTTTAGGTTGTACAACAGGTATTTGGGTCATTGACGAAATTTTAGGAATAGATTGAACACTAGAAACTAGAGGTAAAGACTGAACAAGGGGTTTAACCATTATTTGGGATATAAGTGGGACAGTTACCTACGATACTCATGGAATGGGAGTTTAAGTCGCTCTTGAACCTAGATTCTAAATAGTCATTAGTATAGCAGACTGTACAAAGGTTTGAGGAGTACTCGAGACAGGATGATGGAGTGGTTTCTATGTAGGTGTTGATGGATTAACCTGGACAACTAGTTGGACTTCAAAAGGCATACCTTGGAAAGGTAATTGCTGTATAGGTTGTCCAATAGGTTGAACAGGTTGATAAATAGGGACTTTATAAGCTACTATAATTGATTGTTGATTTAAAAAATGGTTCCCGATTGTGTTCATTCCTGGGTAAGGCATTCCAATGGCAGATTAAGGCATAACAAGTTGACCAAAATCGGTTTGAGGTATTTGAGCATAATTGAGATAATTTCTGGCAGAGGGTTACCCCCTAGTTGTAGGATAAGGTCCACCTAAAGGTTGTCCTCTGGGTAGAGGATATGAAGGTTGCCCCCTAGGCGAGTAATAAGCACTTTTTGGGTTGGTTTGAGGATTACCAACATTACTGGAAATCATATTAATAAATTATTCAGATGTCAAACCTTCATTGGTAGCATTAATTACACAAGTTGACATGTTTGAAGATGAGTTTGAGGAAAAAGATCTTGAATATGCTCCAAGAAGAGAGTGATATCCAGGTGGTAGAAAACCACCATACAATGTTGACTCCGAAGAGGTAGAAAAAATAGATATGTCTGATAAGGTACTTCTATAAGTCATCATAGACCAGTCAAAACCTGGTACGATAGAAAAAGGAGTCATGTATCATGAAATCCCTTGTACTAAAAAGGTCAAGGGTGTGAAATACCAAGGACGAGGGTGAAGATATCTAAACAAAAGATTTGATATATATGTAGGTTCATTGGTAGAAACTATTGGTTCTTTTGCTTCATCCAAAACAAGTACTTCCATGCTAATGAGACTAGAAGGGAGACTATCAATAATATTATGTTTCACATGCATTGAATGTGGAGGATATGGAATATGCACTATAGTAGGCATATAAGTCTCAGGTTCATAAATATTAGACTCAAGTTCATCCACTACAATAAAAAAGGACATTGGTGAGGGGCAAAAAATGTCACCATAAGCTCATTGGTGACTGTCAAAAGAGCCTTCATCACCAAAAACTGAATGTCACCAAAAATGGCATCGCTAAAAGTATAGATGTTGTATTGACATTCAAATTTCATCACTAATAATGATTTATAATGACAAATAGCAACCGTTGCCATTTCATATGAGAAATGGTGACAGACCATAGCCTCTGTCACCAAAAACTTAACGTCTCCAAAGGTAGCGTTGCCAAAAGTATAGGTGTTGTAGTGACATTCAAAGTCAATCACCAACAATTATTTATAATGATGGATAGCAACCATCGTCATTTCATATGAGTAATGGTGATGGACCATACCCTCTGTCACCAAAAGATGAACGTTACGAAAAGAAGCATCGCCAAAAGTATAGATGTTATGGTCACATTCAAGGTCTATCATGAATAATGATTATAATGATCGATAGTGATCAAAATTGCATATGAACAACAACAATTTATTGTGATGGATCTTTAATGATTATCACTATTGGTGCATATCTATGGTGAAGTTCATTGACCATCACCAAAAGCCGCATTGCCAGAAGTATAGGTATTGTGGTGACATTCAAGGTCCATCACAAATAATAACAATCATGACCTATAATGACCGTCACCATTTCATATCAACAACAATGATTTATAGTTATGGACTTTTGAAGGTCATCACTATTGATGTGTATAGATGGTGGCATTGGTTTAGTGTCACCATTTCATATTTTTGTCAGGGTCGAAAAATGTCACCAAAGATTATTGGTGATGGCTTAAAGAACCTCTCTCACCAAAAATTAATTGTCGCCGTTCCATATGGATGTCAGGGCATGATGGAATCAAACCACCAACCTCCTACCTGTAAATTAGGGTCTCTTCCATTGAGCTAGCACCCTTTAAAGAATTAGACTTTTAAAAATTAGACCTTGAAACTTCATAAATTGTAAATTCTACAACTTTCAATAAATTAAAGTCTCAGAAATATTTTACTAAAGAATCAAAGAAACATCAAAGTTTCAGGTCCCTGCCAATTTTTATGGATGTTATGAAAAGCGGGTGGAGGGAAAAATAGTTATGTATAAGAGAATCAATATGTTTAGTTGAATACTTAATTAGAAGTTAAACTATGAAGACATTTATAATCTATAAATGACCTATAACTCTAAAATGCACCAAATATTTCAAAGGAAATGTCATAAGTGGATAGCATATGGAACAATAATATTGATGAAAATAGATGCAATATGTTATAGGTTGAGTGAAAGAAAAATCTCAATGTTGTTGTTGTTTGGTGTTTAGATATCTGAATGATATCTAAGCTTTTGTGAAAATGTAACATGAATCTTTGGAAACCATGAATGACATATGATCATATATATATATATATATATATATATAATATATATATATTATAATATATATATATATATATATATATATATATATAAATATAGATATATATATTTCACCTTTACATAGACCAACATGCAATTTGGAATTTCACAAGTCCACACTTAAAACATGACAACAACCAACAAATAAAAGAAATTGACTTGGACAGAAAGCAATAGCTTCACCTTCATTCTTGAGCTGCTTCTGTCTATTTGAATTTGACTCGTCACATTATTTATATGACAAGGAATCAAAATCATCACTAGTATTAAATTCATCCGACATGAACTTTGGATATCCCACTAAAATCTGCATTTTTGTTGCCATGTCTGAAAACCACAGAGTTTCCTGTCAATAGTAGAATAATATGTGTGTGTTCTCCTCAAGAACACATTCATTATGTTACCTGATAAAAACCAAAGGGACAACACAATATCATCGTACACGAAATCTCCTACCGAAATATAATCATAGCTTAGCAAAGAAGTCTAAAAGTTGTTCTTAATTAATAAACTTTGTATTTGGAAATATTGCTTCTTTAGATTTAAAAAAGACTATGTTGTACAACACTTTTATTTATTTACCCATGCAATTATATCATAGCATATGTCACATAGTAGAAAACTATAGTACCTAAAGTAAAAAGACAAATTTCTCAATAAAATAGATGTAGAAAGGAGCTTTGAAAACTATAAGTTTGTCCTCAAAGCTTTAATTAATTTAAAAACAAACTAGTTGGAGTTTGAAAATAAAAATCATTCATAGGAAATGAATAGGACAATGGCCAAAGTCGCTATTTATACAAATAAAGCTAGAGTCACTATTTCCATTGGAGATAACTGAAATTTGCGTAGTAGTCTAACAGTTAGATCTTATTTGCCGGGAACACTCAACAATGCCATCATTTTTTTTCCACGGTCTGTTGTGTCTCTACATCTAGATCAAATAGCTTTCCATTCTCAAATTCTACCTTTCAAGTATTGATTTTTGGCTCACCCTTTAAAGAAAAATTCTAACACTCCATTTTAATCTATTTTGACAAGAGAATTGGCAGGGCCTTCCCATCCACTATTTTACATCATCAATAACCATCCATCAATAATATAAAGAATAAGAGATACACAACAAAGGAAAAAGATGTGCTTATTGTATACCTATGTTCTAGGACTCATCTGACCTTACTGGTGCAAAGAGCTCACCCTGAAAAAATAACATCCATGTGGAATTTACAAATGTTTTTTAAATCAAGCTCCAAGCAAACCAATCAAAATATTAGCATCCTTTTAATCAATAAAATATATTACTTAAAATAAAAGTGGCTTAGAATTGAATGTTATATCAGCCATGTCAAGTAACTGACATTTAGTGAGAAATACAAGCCATGCACATTGGATTAGAGAAATAATTAATCTAATAAAGCTCAAAAACAAATGACTTGCAACTAAGAAAATGACTTACAACTAAGACATGAGGTTTCCCTTTCAACCCCTTCGTTAAATAACTCTTCTTTATGTCACTTACCATTAAACCTTTTATGGTACTAGGTGGAAGTGGTATTGTAACATTAACCTCTGATACTCTGTTTCCACGACTACCTCTCAAGATTTGCTCTGTTACTAGCATTTGGGCCTAGATAATATACGTGCAAAAGACCATCAACATGAAAATGAAATTTTTATCCTTGTAAGAAAATGGGAGGAAAAAAATATCCACAAATTGAAACAGACTGTATGATACCTCATTCCTGCAACATGATTATCTTGTCATGAACAATAAAAAAACAAATCAAGAGAAATGTAATTTTTGTCACATTTTGACAATGAAATCTTTTGCATATTCTATGGATGGATAAAAAGAATTGGCTAAATCTTGTGAGCATCAAGATTATAGTAAAACATAAAGGAACCTCTCCAACACATATATAATCATAAACATAAGTATCTATACATATAGGTATTTATTGAGGACATTGTATTTTGTGAAAATATGGAAATCAAATATTAACACAATTTATGGTACCACTGCCTTACAATGTCCATTCATTTGAGTATTTACAAAGTCCATTAAGGAATTTCTTCAAAGTTCAAATTTAAAACAGTTAACATGTAGCCTAGAAAAGCTTGGATTTGAAAAGGAGATAACCCAAAGATGTAGATTATATATCTCACATTTATATATCCTACTTTCCAAACATTGAAATGACACATTTTAGCATACTATTGTGAATTCAACCCAAAATGGTAGAAAAAAATATTGATGGTTATTTTTCTAATATAGAATTTTTATACATGTATTTATTTAAATAGTTAGCTCGAAATCCCAAACATATCTAAAGATGCACACAATCGGTTGCATCTTTAGTGTTGGTGTGTGAACTTGAGACAACAAAGTCCATCATTTAACAATTTTCCTATGATATGCACTAGCTGAATAGGTGAGCAATAGTATTGTAGGTATGTGTTATGAATATATGTATAGCAAGGCCAATAAGAGTATGGTTGGAACAATCATGTCCAACCCTTCTGAGTTTGCCTATAATTTTCACTGGTCTAATAGGTGAACAATAAAGCTATAGGTGTCCGTTTTGCATCACTTACGTAAATCGAATACCTTCAACATAAAAAATTTCAAAGAATATGTCTACAAATGGTAGGTAATTTGGAAAATGAAAGAGTTGAATTGATTTTTTTTGGAGAAGAATAAATTCTTACATTGTTCAATGTAAATTCATCACAATTTTCCAAGCTTATATGGAACAAAAATGAATGAATCTAGAAGTTTATTTAAAGAATCCTTACTTAGCCAAGGTAAAATGTTAGCCCTTTTTTGTCAAAAAGCATAAATGTAAAAAATTTAAGAAATTCAGTGAAGGGACTGTAGAAATGTTCTTATCAAACCATTAACATAAACATAGCTAAGAAATATTTCTTTGTAAAAGAGATATTCATGGTAAAATTAACAAGAAAGTGACCTTTTAACATAGTTAATGTACTAGTGCTGCTGTTACAATATTTGACCCAAACAATAAATAGAAAAAAACCCATTTTCAATTTAATAGGACCATGCTGGGCAAATAATCTCACAATAATACAATGATTGAACATTCTGATGAAGTAAATCACTTTTACATCCTTTTGAAGTCCTTCAATAAAGTACTTAAAAGTTGTGAATAATGTCATAACAATACTCCTAGCTATAGAAAAAACATTTCAAGCTTGCCTCTCTTTTAGGATATGGATATTTGTCTTTCAAACAGAGTTGTGTGGCATAGAACCACTTTCACCCTTAAGACAAAATGTGGCTATAAATGCATTCTGAACTCTCTTAGCACAAATATCCTCTTAGTATGGTATAGGATTCTCATACTAGTGCCAGGTTTAAGGGTGCTAAAGACTTCAGATTTTAACTATGATATGGTGCACACTTGGCTTCAAAACAACATATTCTTTATGAATTTCATGTTGGGAAACCTCCAAATATGTTTCTCGGAAATCTCAAGCTAAATGGAATTTGTTTTTTATAATGGTTGGGATTCATATGGATGCACATTAATATATATGTTTTTTTTCCTAAATTTGAATAATTTATGTATTTTTTGGTGACCTTTTAGCATAGTTAATGCACTAGTGCTATTGTTACAATATTTGGCCCCAACAATAAATAGAAAAAATCCATTTGTAATTTAGTAGGATCATGTTGGGAAAATAATCTCACAATAATACCCATCATTGAACATTCTGAACCACTAAATCACTTTTACATCCTTTTAAAGTCCTTCAACAAAGTACTTAAAAGTTGTGAATAATGCCATAATAATACTTCTCGCTATAGAATAAGCATTTCAAGCTTCACACTTTTTTATGATATGGATATTTGTCCTTCAAATAGAGTTATGCGGTACAAAACCACTTTCACCCTTAAGAAAAAATGTTGATGTAAATGCATGTTGAACTCTCTTAGCACAAATATGCTCTTAGTATGGTATAGGATTATCAGACTAGTGCTAGGTTTAAGGGTGCCAAAGACTTTAGATGTTAACTATGATATGGTGCATGCTTGCCTTCAAGGCTACATATTCTTTAGGAATTTTGCATTGGCAACCTCCAAATCTGTTTCCAGGGAAAATCAAGTTAAATGGAATTTTTTTTGTATAATGGTTGTGATTCGTATGGATGCACATTAATATATATGTTTCTTTTCCAAAATTTGAATAATTTATGTATTTTTTAGTCAACCAGTTTTTTTATCTAGTTTTTATCTAGTTCTAATTCGATATGACAGTAGAAAGAACTCATGAACTTGAGAGGATAAATTAATATCCTCCCCAGCCAAGTTTAATTACTGCTTGTAATGTGATTGTTGTTTTTGATACAATTGTTGATCCATACAATAAATTTATATATTCTTGGGGTATGATCTAACTATGTATATGGAAGTGTTCAACTATATTTTTGAGGACATTATATTTATGAAAATCTAGAAGTCAAATCTTTGAAATAACACAATTTATGGCAATGGTAAGCTAGAAGTGAAATCCGAAATAACATAATTTTGGACAGTTGAGAACTTCATATGTGTGTGTAAGAAATGAAATCCATGAACACAATCACAACTCATCATATAATGCTCTAAGTTCTCCAAAACCCTAGATAGAGAAAACCAATGGAAACCTTGGCTCCACCAAAGAAATTTCAAAAAGATATTCAAAAATATTGTTTGTTGGAGTATCTTTGTTGGAGCTAGGGTTTCTCTTGGTTTTCCCTATCTAGGCATTTTGTGATCTAGGTGGCTCCAGAGACACACACAGGACGAAGATGACTTAGCAAACTTCAAAAATCAAAGTATTTGGATTATGATCGAAAGAGTACTAGGGCATAGATGTCATCCTTCTAATCGTGGCAGTGTGAATGGTTCATCATTCTGAATCCAAATGAGGAAGATAGAGGCAATAAAAGTTGGGTTGACTTTTTTAAGACTAGGAAGGCCTAAAATCTGAATTCTGAATATGCCTCATTAATTAAAAAATATATATATTTAAAAAAAATGGCAGTGGTGGGCCACCATCCCCACCACCCACGCATCTCCTTACCACCATTAACCATACGCATATATTAAGGTGAGGTCAGCAGGAGTTGAACCCACCCAATCACGTGGGTTGTCCCCCACCAGGTGGCCTCATATGAAGTACCATGCCATCCATTAAAACTAACCCCAACCAACATAATATCAAATCGAACCATGCCGCATTAAAAAAAGAATTAAATGCATCTATTTTTGAAATGTGAGGGTTTGAAACTGCAACCTCCACCCTCCTAAACTACTCCACCGCCAATGAGCCACAACAGAACCCTTGCTAAATCTGCGAATGTTTGTATATATAACCCCTCACATCATTTGCACGAGTAGAGCAGAGGTAGAAAGGAATGGGGAGAGAGCCAATGGGATAGAGGTGTCGCGAACGGTGTTCTATATAAAGGAACCATGATTTACATGTATTTTGATGCATAATATTCTTTTATACCCAAACATTCTCTCAGGAGGTAAAAATTCTTTTTATAAAAATATAACCAAGTTTACAATCAATTTTTACAGATTTTCTCAGGGAACACCATAGCAAGGTCGGATTCACCTTTTGAGAAATAGATTTGCAGACTTCTAGCAAAAGGAATCTTTGAGGAATCTTGAGGGAATCTTCTGGATTCCTTGGATGCTGAAATTCGTCAGAGTCAGAGTACAGGAAACTTCACACTCACTTTTTCCACAATTCTGCAAGGAATCTAATGGTGGAGATAGAATTCTGATCTGAGCAACAGATTTTCAGAGGACGCGAAGGAGGGAATCTTTGGGGATTCTAGGGGGAATATAAAATATTCTTGGAGTCGCAGAGTTTCAATTTCTCAAAATTCAGAAATTTGACATTCGATTTTGAACTATTCAATGCCACAAATCTAATGGTGCGTTTGGATTTTTCATTTGCTCATTCTAGTTTTCGGCCACTTTTCTAAGTGGAGTGTAGGTGTCCGCATTTATGTTTGAGCAGTGATTTCCATGCGATTCGATGACATGAGATTGATGGCATGAAAAGCTTTAGAAGCTTAACATCCACTTCTTCAGATGGCCCCTGGTTGTGAGGTATATATAGTGTGTTCATATACTTTTTTTGCTATGCGTTGTTCTACACAAATCCCTGTTTTATGCTTGATGTGGGATCTTGTTTCTTACTTGTTTTCATGATTCCTTCTTGATGTGATGTGGAATCATCTGTGTGATGTACTTGTTGTCATGACTCATGATGTTCTGTTTTGAGATCCCTTTGTTGTATGTTGATGGGATACTCATGTTGTCTCCATGTATGTTTTCATTGAGATCCCTTTCATGCCACATTGGTGGGATGATCATCATGCATGAGTTTGTGTCATACTGATATGTGTCCTTTAGACTAAGAGTTCATATAGTGGAGCATCTCTTGGTGCCACTCCTACATGAGGGAATTTTCCTTGTATGATAGCGACATCACCTCTATGTACATCATCACTATTAACAACACTTAATGCAAAGGCCTACACCATCTTGACACCGGGGCTCAGAGGCATAGTCCCTCCTGGACAAATTTCGTGATCAACAGCTTATGTTTTTATGTTGTTGATGATTGTCATGTTCCTCTTATTCACAACATGCACATGTATTCATTTATGTTCTCTTAAAAATGAAATTTAACACATCATGAAAGTAAAAGGTCTTAGCAGGGTCCTTTGTCACACTCGGACCTGGATCAAGTGGTATTAGAGAAGTCTTTGCATTGATGTGAATCGTGGCATGAACAATGAAATGTGTAGTGATAGAGGATGAAAAAGCGATGTACGAGAACATGCTCAAAATTTCCAAAAGAGTGGAAATAATTTGTGAAACTCTACAGAAAGAGATAAAGGAAAAGGAGCGATTGCAGCTTTAGTTGCAAGCCATGGAAGAGGACTTGGAAGAACTGAAGCACAACAAGAAGAATCTTCAAACATAGAATGTTGAATTGAAGATCTGTCTATATGAAGAGAAAGAGGAAAAACAAAGTTTGCTACTATAGCTGCAAGGAAAGGATGAGTCCTTGGAAAAGTTGCAGTGTGACCCTTGTGAGGTAAAAAGTAGTTCTCCATCTTCATGTATGTCTCCTAATGATGATCTCAGTATTTTTCAAAACCACACCATAGGAATTGGCTCCAAAATGCTAAAGAGAATGGGTTATGGAGGAAAAGTCTTCGGAGTTAATGGCCAAGGCATTTTCAACCCCATCAAAGTGGAGGAATTACCATGTCAAACAGGACTTGCGTATGTTGGAAAGGAGGTTTGGGAACGTTCCACGATAGTTAGTGAACCTGTTGGGTCCCTATAATACTAGTGATTACCCCATTACTATTATAGTTGTACCCCTTATTAATATTGTTGTGCCCCTATTGTCCCCATATTGTTATTAGTGTGCCCCATAGAATCCCTCTATTGATATTTTTGTGGCTTTATGTTATTATTGTTAGGTCGGCTGGTTTATATTGTGACTCCTTAGACTCCCATATATAGAAAGGAGGTTTTGTTATTTGAATCATCCAAGAATTGTTCATTTATGTAATGTAAAGGAGGTTTCCCCCTCGAAGAGGCTAAATTCTAAGGCATTGATCTATCTTTTCTATCTTCTCTTGAGCTGGTTTCATAACAGAACAACCAACAATAGATGATGAGCAACCCTCATCAGTTCTTTCTAAATCGATAGAGGAGGTAAAACATGTTGATTTGCTTTCAGTTTCATCATCGCATAGTATGATTTCTGTTGGAGAATTGGACATCCCAATTATAGGGACAAACATGAGGCTCCTTACTAGGATGAAGTAGGAGAAGGAAGAAGAACTTGGTATTAATAACCAAGGCATAACTCAACCATTGGAGGTTATACAGAGACCTCAATTTGCAGACTCGAGATACACTAAAGGAGAATTTTTGAAGGTGTCAGATTCATCTGAGGCATCGTCGAAATGTCGAGGAAAGAGAATGATGGGAAAATATCCCCATCATCCCATGGTAGTTTCCATAGCAACGAAAAATCTAAGGCAGGCTCTCATCACCATGCTTACACCTTGAAAGATGACAAGGAAATGTATAATCACTTTCGACATTCGAATGCTCATTTCAATTATGATCATGTTGTTAATGATGAACATAAAACGTGGCATTGGAAGGCATGTACCTTTTGTGGATTACATAACCATACATTTTCGAAGTGTTGGAAAAGAATGGCAGCACACAAACATGAAAGGCCCTCTTAGCATTACGTTAAATAGATCTAGAGAATGAAAATGTATTGTAGTCATTGCAATAGAAGTGGCCATCAAAGAGCCACTTGTTGGAGGTTCCATGATCTAGAATTGATCCAAGAGAAGTAATAAAGGTATTACAGACTCATGTGCATGGATGTGCCTATGTTATTTTATGCAACAAATCGATAATATTGCGAAATACACAGGCAATCAAGCAGTTAAAGAAAACATAATAGGAAAACATATAAACACAACAAGTTTAATAAGGAGGTCACCCAATACTCGTGGACTATGTCTCCCTGTCCAACCTTCAATGGTGGCCTCTCTATTATGTTTTGAAAGTAGATTTTTTACAACAGTGAGTTCAATTTGAGTCTCACTCAGTAGATACAAATTAGTAAGACTATACTTGGATTCCCCAAGTCTCTGGAGTACACAGACTCTCCTCAGTGAATTCTTGATCTCTATTGGTCACAGTAGTATGAGCCCAATCTGAGACTCATACCTGACAGACATTATAAAGGAGTGTTCTTGAACCTCTGAGGACCTCTCTGGAGTACGTAGACTCTCTGACTCTCTCTGTCTCTCTCTTAACTTTGGCTCGATGCTGCCTTTGCTTCTATAGGTTAGCTTGGCTTCTTCTCTCTACTTTCAGCTTACTACCTATTGCTCTTTGCTTACTGCTTGATTCTCTCTCTATCAGTTTGTGGTTGTAAAGCCAATCTGCTTCCCGACTATTCGTTTCCACTTCCCAGCTTTCTGGATCCCCTGCCTCTATCCATTTGAATCCCTCTGTCCTGCGTAATCATTCACTATATAACGTCTCACAGGGAGCTAGTCACCTAGTTCATAACGAATGAGTGTCAGTTCTCTCAGACATATTTGAAACTACCATTCTTTTCATTAACTCCAAGAATGCTTGTGAAACATGACCTTCTACCAAAGCATCATTGATATCAGACTTCAAATCCTATATGACCTCACTTCATAACCTTGTCAAACTTGATCATCCATCGGAACGCGTCTCTGCTGTTGATTTGGGGGCCCCGATCCGACGATCATCGTTCATATCAGGCGGCTAAGTAACATGATGTTTACCCACCCGATGTGAGAGGTTGTCTCTCTCTTCCCCGGGATGTGTGGCACTCACTGTATGGCATCGAGTGGAACTCAGTTGAAACTGCTTACCGCTCGAAGCCCCTCCAATATCCTGCCGGTTTTGTGGAATCCCACTCTGATGGAACTGAAACAAAAGTTTCAGTGTTTTATAATTATTTTGGGTCTGGGCACTTGAGGCTTCTCTTCACTGAGAGGTTTTCCCTGCGATATGTGATTAAATACCTCCATTACTTAAAATTGTCCTTGCATTTTCTAGTTGGTGTCAGCGTGGATTAGCATGGTCCACTGCTCTGCATGCTAGATTGACGGCCCTCGTTGATCCACACTGATCGTCATTACAACTATCTGAGTATTCCCTCTAATAGCTTGATCTTTATAAGCCTTTTAATCCTTTGTATGATTTCTAGAGAGTTCATGAAAACTTAGAGAGTGTTCTAGGATCCATTTGGATCATGCCTTCCCACTAAATAATATTTTGGACCACCAAAAGTTGGTTTTTAATCATCAATCAAGTGAGGATATAGATTCCTCGCTTGCCCAATTTCTATCGATCTTGGACTGCTTGGTTTTGAACCTTTGAGTGCAATCATGAGGTACTCAACATCCCCTTTGCACGTAGTTCTCACCTTCTTGCTGAGAACTATGTCTTCTTGTAATTCATTGAGATATTTAGGCAATAGATCATCAATAGAAGGCAATTGACTCTGCTCTTCGGGATCTTCAATGGTGCAAACAGTCTCAAGGTTCCTTCATTAACTACTGAATAGATGTGCATGTAAGCCGGCAAGTCAAGGTGAAAAGCATTCTGACCGATTTTCTCAAGTGTCTTGAAAAGTCCATACCTTATCGGTTTCAGCTTCTTACCTTCACCTTGCATTCTATCTTTGCTGATATACAGCTAGACCTGATCACCAACTTGGAAACTATGCTTAGTCTGATGTTTATCATGCCTTGCCTTGTACTTGGCTTGGCTCTTTTCTAGTTGTTCCTGTACTGCTTGGTGAATCTCTTGGATTTGTTCAATGAACTTGGTTGCCTTGTCCACATCACTATGTCCATCAACTGCTATGTCTTTACCAAAGACAAAATCTAAGGGATACCTTAGTGTGAAACCAAAACAAGTCTCAAAAGGAGATCTTTTTGTAGAAGAATGTTTAGCATGGTTGTAAGCATGTTGCATGTAGCAGAAATGTTCATCCTAAAGCTTGGGATGCTTACTGCAATAGCCTCTAAGCAACTGGATCATTGTCTGGTTGACCACCTTTGTTTGGCCATCTATTTTTGGATGAAAGTTTGTGCTCTTCTTCAATCTAGTGTCGATTAATTCCCACAGACTTGACCAAAACTTCCCAACAAATCAGGAATCCCAATCAGATACAATAGTAGTGGGTAATCCAAAATGAACCCACACATGCTAATAGAGCAACTTTATTATTTGTTCAGCTGTAATTTGTTTGTTATAGGGTATTAAAATACATATTTTGCTGAACCTATCCACTATAACATATAAATAGTCATGACCTTTTCTAGATTTAGGAAATCCCCCAACAAAGTCCATGGAAATACTTTCCCAAGGATGAGAAGGAACTAGTAATGGAGTGTACAAGCCTAGTTTTCTATTGCTGGGCTTGCTTTTAGCACACATGGTACACCCTCTTACATATCTCAAAAATGTTTCATTCATTTTTGGCCAATAACAAAATCATTGCAGTTGTGCAACTATTTTACTTACACCAAAGTGACATGATATTAGAGAAGTGTGTGCTTCTCGAATTATCTTTACTCTTTTGGTTTGAGGAATGAATAACTTTCCAAAGTGATACAAGAGTTGGTTCTTAACATGATAATCCAATTCTTCTACTTGTTTGCCATGACTTAAAGTTGCATATACATCTTTGAAATCTATATCTTGATCATACTGTTCAATGTAGCTTTCATGCAATACTGAATTATGCTTAAGTATAGTAGATGCATTTATGATTGGTCTAGACAATATATCTACAACTTTATTGTGTATTCCCCTTTTATATTTGATGACAAGATGAAACTATTGTAGAAAGCCCATTCACACATAGTGTCTTGATTGTTTCAACTTAGTTTGTGAGTGTAAATATTGAAGTGGTTGATGATCAGTATGTGTAACTGTCTCTTTACCCATTAAATAATGTTTCCACTTTTTCACACTATGTACTATTGCATACAATTCTTTATCATATGTGGGATAATTAACTATTGCATATTTAAATGTCACGGAATGATAACATATGGGTTTACTGTGTTGCATCAACACTGCTCCCATGGCATAGTCACAACATCCATTTCAATCTCAAAGGGTCTTTGAAGATTGGGCAGTGCCAGTATTGGTGCTATACTAATCTTTTATTTTAAGGTGTCGAAGGCTTTCTGTTGTTTGTCTCCCCACTGAAACACCTTGTTCAATCCTGTTAAAGCATGTAAGGGAGCTGCAATCAAGGAAAAGTTAGCAATAAACTTCCTTCAATACTGTGTTGCTCCTAGGAAGCTTCTAACTTCTGTAGTAGATTTGGGTTTAGGAAAGTTTACAAGGACTGTAACCTTAGAGGGATCTATCTTCAATTCACCACCCCCTACAATATGACCCAAATAATTCAAAGATGTTTTGCCAAATTCACATTTTGATAGCTTAACACAAATATTTTCTCTTTTAAAATCATATAGTCTTCTTTACATGCTTCAAATGTTCTTCCCATGTTTTACTAAATACACTAATGTCATCTAGATATACAATGACAAAATCATCAATAAAAGGCATGAGTACATCATTCATTACTCTCATGAAATTAGCAAGAGCATTATTTAATCCAATAGGCATAACTAACCACTCATACAATCCCTGCTTTGTTTTGAAAGAAGTCTTCCATGCATCTTGCTCTGTAACTCTAACCTGATGGTAGCCACTATGCAAGTCCAACTTGGAAAAGTAAATGGCTTCTTTCAACTGATCTAATAGATCATCTATGGGAGGAAGGGGATAACAATTTTCTATCATTATCTTATTCAATGTTCAGTAATCAATGCACATTCTCCACAAGCCATCTTTCTTTCTCACCAAGCCATTTGGAGAGCCACATGGTGATGTGCTAGGTCTTATAAACCATTTCTCGAGTAGCTCCTCTACATACTTCTTGATTCTTGCATTCTCTAAAGTGGACAACCTGTACATTCTGATGTTAGGCAATGGAGCATCTTACTGCAAATTAATGTATTGTACTATTTCCTTTTTGGGTGGCAGACCTTTAGGGTCTTGAAATATCATATCATACTCTAAAATAACATTTTCTAAATTAGCTTGTCGTTTAGCATCACAACATTCAAATACATTGGCTTTATCAGGTTCCTTTTCCGTTAAAATCATCAGTAAAAATTGTTTGCATGAATTGACAATTCTTTTCATCTGCCCTAAGTTTATGAGAGTATAATTATTCTTGCGTTTATGAGCTCTTACAGTATATTTCATTCCATCTTTAATGAGTTGATACTTGTTTTCAACTTATAGAAAATGGCTTTTCTATCATACAAGTAAGGACTTGCTAAAACAATTCCACATATATCCAACGGAATAATATCTATCTCAACTTCATCTACAAATGCTGACCCAAAGGAAAACCCAAGTTTACATTGTCTAGTCACTAGTAGCTTTGCTTTATCACATAACCACCCCAATGGATATGGCTTCTTGTGAGGTGTGGTTAGTAATCCCAATTTCATTACAATTGCCTCAGAAATTAAGTTTACTTGTGAGCTGCTATCAAACAAAGTATCAATCTTTTGATGCTTGGAAATAACTCTAATATGAAAAAGTTCATGCCTTTTCCTCTCATTTTCTTCATTATAAGTAGATTGTGCAGAATTACTAGTAGATTCTTCAAAACTTTTACCTTTTATACCTATGGCTACGATTGTTTTTTCATCCCCTGAGTCTAACCCGAAATACTTCTCAATAGTTGCAATAATCTTCTTCTTTTTGCCATAGTACTTCTTAGGCCTCAGCTCTAGGTGCATAATCCAATAGTGTTCATTATCACGGCCATGCTTCTTGTAGTGAGTACATGAAGGTTCGGTCTTTTTTACAACATTTGTCTTCCTCTCTTTCCATTTCAACTTTCTCTTTTCCTTGTTCTTGCTTGCAATGGGTTTTGATGATCCCACAACTTTTGGGTTCACATCCTTGCCTCTAGCCTCTAGATGTGTAGCCTAAATAGATACCTCATCTACGCTAGTGGGATTGAAAATGATAATGGTATGTCTCAAATAACTATGTAGACCACCTATGTACTTCAACAAAGTTTCAGGTGAGTCTAAAGAAATGTCTAGAATTAAAGCTCTTTTTCTAAATTCTTGGGTGTAACTTTGTACACTTTTCCATTTCAATTGGCGAAGAGTTTGCCAAGTCATCATGGCTTGCTAAATATAAGCTAGTGGATAGAATTTTTTTTTAATTGTGGAAACAAATTCATTCTAGGTAGAAAGAATTTTACCATGCTTCTTCAAATCAGCTTGTGTCATGCCTTCCGACCATACCATGGCATTGCCTCCAAGGCATAGGCTAGCCAGCTAAATCTTTCTCCTTTTCAAATCGATGTTCTGCACTCTACAATATAGATCAATATTTCTAATCCAGTTATCTACCTTTTCTGCGTTCAATTCTTTGTCATAAATTGGCAAATCAGACTTCACATCTAATTTAATCAAAGAAGGTTTCTTCTTTTTCTTTTCAGGGCTTTCTTTGTGTGAAGAAGGTAATGATGAAGGTGATGATGGGGAGATGGTGGAGAGGGGTTCTCTTCTTTCCCTTTGCCTTCTAGGTGGGAAACTAGAAGAGGTTCTTCTACTCCTTTATCTTGTTTGGAGGTTGATGACTCCTCACCTCTACCTCTCTTAAATTATCTATACATTTCTTCTACCATGGCTCTCATGGTCATGAAATTTTCCATGAACAGGGAGTCTGATTCCAAGGGACGTTCTTCTAACATTCATTTTCCTCTTAGGATAGACTTCCAATTTTTGGGTAAGCTTCAACCAACTCTTCTTCTCCTAATTTAACCTTTGATCTAGTTATCATTCACAAACAGTCCAACACAAGTTTGTCTAACCTGAGCAACCTAAATATCTGACACCACTTGATCTAAAATTGATCGAAGACAATTAATAATGTATTACAGACTCATGTGCATGGATTTGCCTACGTTATTTTATGCAACGGATTGATAAGATTGCGAAATACACAAGAAATGAACCAGTTAAAGAAAACATAGCAGGCAAACATATAAACACAACAAGTTTAATAAGGAGCTCACCCAATACACTTGGGCTACGTCTCTCGATCCAGCCTTCAGTGGTGGCCTCTCTATTATGTTTTCAAAGAATATTTTTTACAACAGTGAGATCAATTTGATTCTCACTCAGCAGATACAAATAAGTAAGGTTGTACTTGGACTCCACAATTCTCTAGAGTACACAGACTCTCCTCACTGAATTCTTGACCTCTGTTGGTCACAGTAGTATCAGCCCAATCTAAGACTCATACCTGATAGGAATTATAGAGTAGTGTGCTTGAACCTCTCAAGCTTTCTCTAGAGTACACATACTCTTTGACCCTCTCTGCCTCTGTCTTAACTCTAGCTCGATGCTCCCTTTGCTTCTGTAGGTTAGCCCGGCTTCTTCTCTCTACTTTTGGCTTGCTACCTACTACTCTTCACTTACTCCTTGCTTCTCTCTCTATCAGTTTGTGGTTTTAAAGCCAATCTACTTCCCGACTATTCATTTCCACTTCCTGACTTTCTGGTTCCCCTGCCTCTCTCCATTTGAATCCCTCTGTCCTACGTAATCAGTCACTATATAACACGTCATAGGGAGGTGGCCACCTAGCTCATAATGGATAAGTGTCAGTTCTCTCAGACATATTTGAAATGACCGTTTTTCCGTTAACTCCAAGTATTCCTGCAAAACATGACCTTCTGCCAACTCATCGTCCATATCGGACTTCAAATGCTATGTAACCTTGCTTCATAACCTTGTCAAATCTAGTCATCCATCGGAATGCATCTCCACCATTGATCTACGGTCCCAGATCCAACGGTCATCATTCATATCAAGTGGCTAAGTAACATGATGTTTTCCCATTCTGATGTGAGTGGTTCTCTCTCTCTTCGCCGGGATGCGTGGCACTCACTGTATGGCATCAAGTGGAACTCAGTTGAAATTTCTTACTGCTCGAAGCCCCTCCGATATCCTACTAGTTTTGTGGAATCCTGTTCCAATGGAACTAAAACAAATCTTTCCACATTTTATAATTATTTCTGGTCCGGGCGCTTGAGACTTCTTTTCACTAACAGGTTTTCCCTATGATATGCAATTAAGTACCTCCGTTGCTTAAAATTTTCCCTACATTTGTTGGTTGTTTTCAATGCATGTTACCATCATCTGTCGCTCTGCGTGCTAGATCGATGAACCTCCTTGATCTACGTTGATCGCCATTGGAACTATCTGAGGATTCCCTCTAATAGCTTGATCTTTATAATACTTTTAATATTTGGCAGCGCCTTAAATACAAAGTGTTGATACATGAACCAGATGAAACGGTTGTTCAACCATTGAATGTGCCACAAGGAGGCAACCCATTCACCTTGATAAGTGAGAAATGGTTTCTAGATATGCTAGCTTTTCATGGTCAAGCTTTTGTAAATCATTTGTTGCATTTTAAAATGTAAAAGTGATGATGTGCTTCTAGCACTAGTTCAACAATAATGATGTTTGATATTATTTTGGGTTGCATGTTAAACTTTGAAACTGATGTTGTCTTTCCATCACTTGTCAAGACAATAGTGTTTGGCCTTATGATTGTAAATCATTTTTTGTAGTGATGATGTGTTTCCTATCAATTGTTGAAGCAAAAATGATATGTTGGTCTTGTTTTCATAGATGGAGTCTTTTTTCCATTTTGATGTAAACTTGACCTTTGAGTATGTGTTATAAACACGTGGCAAGTATGGGATGCTTGGGTCATTAGTTGGTCATAAAATTCAAGCATGTAATTTGCAAAACAATGTATGATAGGTTGCAGATGTTGCAAGTGTTAGCTCATCACTTAAGGCTCTGAAGAATAAAAGTGAAGGAGATGGAAGCAAGACCTTATAGGACACTTGCAATGTAGATAAGGTACAGAGAAGTTGCATATTATTTTTCATGCTTTTGGGGGAAAAAATCTCCTCAATTGGGAGGATTGATCTAGGTGGCTCCAAAGACACACACAGGATAAAGAGGACTTAGGAAAGCTCAAAAATAAAAGTATTTTGATTATGCTTGAACCAGGACCAAGCAATAGATCTCATCGTCCTGATCACGGCAATGTGAACAGTTCGTCAATCCAAGTCCAGATGAATAAGATAGAGGCGGTCAAATTTCGGTTGAATTTTTTATGACTAGAAAGGCTTGACAAAGACACAATTCGACCTTTCTCGGCGGATAGAATCTAGCCAACTCCAGCCAGATTCCAGGCATGGCCTAGTTAAAAGGACTCCTTCGGCCTCAAATATGAATTTTGAATGTGCCTTACTAATTAAAAAAAATATTAAAAAAGGGGTGGTGGTGGGCCACCATCCCCACCACCCACACCTCTCCTTACCACCATTAACCATACACATTTATCAAGGTGAGGCTAGTGGGAGTTGAACTTGCTCGGCCACATGGGCTGGCCCACACTGGGCGGCCTCATATGAAGTACCATGCCATCCATTAAAACAAACCCCAACCAACATAATTTCAAATCAAAACATGCCACGTTAAGAAAAGAGTTAGCTATGCACTACTTTGGAGATGCAGGGGTTCAAAACCACAACCTCCGCCCTCCTAAATTACTTTGCCACCAACAAGCCACAATAGAATCCTTCTTAAATCCGCCAATGTTTGTATATATAACACCTCACGTCATTTGAATGGGTAGAACGAAGCCAAAATAGAATGGGGAGAGAGCCAATGGGATAGAGGTGTCACGAGCAGAGTTCCATATAATGGAACCATGATTTGCATGTATTTCAAGGAAAAATATTCTTTTATGCCCAAAGATTATCCGCGGAGGTAAAACATCTTTTTATTAGAATGTAACCAAGTTGACAGTCAATTTTCATAGATTTTCATAGGAAAATCCATGGCAAGGTAAGATTCGCCTTTTGAGAAATAGATTTGCACATTCCCAATGGAAGGAATCTTTGAGGAATATTGAGGGAATCTTCCACATTCCTTAGACACTGAAATTCGCCAGTGTCAGAAGATAGCTAACTTCACACTCATTTGTCTCAGAATTCCACAAGGAATCTAATGGTGTAGTCAGAATTTTGATTTGAGTAGCAGATTTTCAAAGGACTTGGAGGAGGGAACCATTGGGGAATCTAGGGGGAATCTAAAAGATTCCTTGATCCCTAGATTCTGAATTTCTCAGAATTCAGAAATTTGACAGTAGATTTTTCACTATTCAACACCACAAATCTGATGGTGCATTCAGATCTTTCATTTTCTCATTCCATTTTTTGGCCATTTTTCTAATTGGAGGGTACGTGCTAGCATTCATGTGCGAGTAGTGATTTCCATGCAATTCAACGGTGTGAGATCGATGGCATGAATAGCTTCAGCAGTTTGACATCCACTTCTTCAGATGGCCCCTAGTTGTGAGGTATATGTAGTGCGTTCATGTACTTGTTTTACTGTGCACTGTGTTGCATAGATCCTTGTTTGATGCTTGATGTGGGATCTTGTTTCTTACTCGTTTTCATGATTCTTGCTTGATGTGATGCAGAGTCATTTGTGTGATGTACTTGTTGTCATGATTCACCATGTTGTGTTTTGAGATCCCTTTGTTGTACGTTGATGGGATACTCATGTTTTCTTCATGTATGTTTGCATTAAGATCCCTTTTATGCCACGTTGGTAGGATGCTCGTCATGCACAAGTTTGTGTCATATTGATAGGAGTCCTTTATACTGAGAGTTGATATAGCAGAACATCCCTTGGTAGCACTCTTGCATGAGAGAATTTTCCTTGTATGATAGCGACATCACCTCTATGTATATCATCACTATTGGCAACACTTAATGTAGTAGCCTACACCATCCTGACACTGGGGCCCAGAGACATAGTCCCTCCTAGATGAACTTTGTTATCAACAGCTTATGATTTTATGTTTCTGATGATTGTCATGTTCCTCTTCTTTACAACATGCACATGTATTAATTTATTTTATCCTAAAAGTGCAATTTAACACATCACGAAAGTAAAATGTCTTCGAAGGGTCCTTTGTCACACCCAAACCTGGATCATTTTGAAAGCATGGAGAATTATATGATAGGTTGCGATTGTGTTCATGGGATTCATTTCTTCCTTATATATATGATTTTTTGGGTGAATGCTCCAAAAATCATGAGCACCTCAAGAAAAAAATAGATAAAATACAAAGAATATTGAATGAGAGAGAGAGAGAGAGAAAGAGAGAGAGAGAGAAAGAGAGAGAGAGAGAGAGAGAGAGAGAGAGAGAGAGAGAGAGAGAGAGAGAGAGAGAGAAAGTAGCACTGCTCTTACATATCTAACCCAAGTATGAAAAGGAATACGCACAAGTGCATGATCAACTATGATAACAACTCTCTCCTTACTCTATTTATATGAGAGGTAAAGGGGCTTTACAATAACAAGTGGACCTAGTCCACTACAAGCAAACTTGCAAGACAAAAGTAGGTCCACCCATGTGAAGCACTGTACTCTAATTGACATGTGTGAGGCTCGAAGGTGACAATGATTAACAATCAAGGCCTCCATGGCATGAGCACTACTACCCAAGGTCCAACAATCCTCGACACGTCAAATGATCCAATGCACCTCCATGGTTGTGTGTCTCCTTAAGGACAATGCATATCTAGGGTCATGTGTTGCCTTAAGGACTCCCACACCTACTTATTCACTCCTTCAACCCAAGAGTCCATTTGTCAAGTGTAAACCTTCATGCAAGAAAACAAGCAACCCCATGCTATCTAGGGCTCAATAACCTCCTCTTAAATATCCAACTCTATTCGAAGCGCATCAAATCCCTTCATGCATCAACAACATAAAGTCACCAAGCTCCATACTTATCCAACACTTTGGGAAAGAAGGTCTTTCAAACATCCAAACAAGTTCTAGTATCAAATTTTAAACTGCCTCCAATGTCCAAGTCCATAATGAAAGAGCATGGTCCAACCATACATTATGCACCCCATAACTTTCATTTTTACTTTATATATATGATGCTTTCAGGTGAATGCTCCAAGAAACACTACCACCTTAAGATAATAACACAATAAATAACAAAGAATATTGAACAAAAGAGAGAGAGAGAGAAATTAGCACTTCTCTTACATCGCTAACCCAAGTATCAAAGAAATATGCACAACTACATGATCCACTATAATAACAACTCACTCCTTCCTCTATTTATATGAGAGGTAAAGGGGATTTACAATAACAAGTAGACCTAGTCCACTACAAGACAACTTGCAAGACACAAGTAGTTCCACCAATTTGAAGCACTCTAATCTAAGTGACATGTGTGAGGCTCAAAGGTCACATTGATTGACAAGTAGGGCCTCCATGGCATGAACACTACTCCCCAATGTCCAAAAATCCTCCAAAGGTCCAAAGAACCAATGAATCACCATGGTCATGTGTCTCCTAAAGGACAATTCATATCCAAGTTCATGTGTCATCTTAAGGACTCCCACACCTACATACCAACTCCCTAAACCTAGGAATCCACATGTCAAGTGTAAACCTCCATGTAAGAATCCAAGCAACCCCGTACTATCTAGGGCTCAATAACCTCCTCTGAAATACCCAAATCTAGTCCAAGCACATAAACTACCTTCATGCATCAACAACATGAAGTCACCAAGCTCCATACTTATTCAACATCTCGAGGAAGGATGTCCTTCAAACATCCAAACAAGGTCTAGCAGAAAATAGTGAACCACCTCCAATGTCCAAGTCCATCATGGAAGAGCATGGTCCAACCATACACCATGCAACCCACATCTCATGAAGCACACCCAAGGCCCAAACATGGTGTAAAAATTTTCAATGTAGCCCGAAAATCTAAAAGTGATGTCCATCTCATCATAAAATCCTCTCTAACTCCATGCATAATCAGTTACAACTTTCACTCATGTCACTAATCAAAGTTTGCAGCTCCTTTTTTCTAAAAAAAGAGCAAAGACTAACTATAAAATTACCATTTGATATTGGAGGAGAGAATTTTTATGAAGGCTATCTGAAAGAGACCAATTGGGGCAAGGGAAGTATCCATATTGCCTTATTCCTCAGTTGGCATCCATGCCTTGATGAAGCTGTTTGTGAAGTGTGTTATTGAATGGATTTTGGAAGAGACTATTCATGGTAGGAAACATCCATAATGTTGTTGATTTGGCCTGAGTTGGAATCTGTACCTTCCCAGAAGAATTCCTTTGTATCATATTTATTTTCTAGTTTACTCAACTACAAACTACTTCCCACTAAAATTTACATTTGTTCTTCAAAGTGCATATCTAGTTCTTGTTGAAATCACTAGTATTTTATGTCATTGCTTGTCTTCATATCTTTGCTATTATTTTGTAATTATTCAAGCTTTTGCTATAGTTGGGGTCTTCTTAATTTATGACTTTTGGTCTTCTTTATTTTTTAGATTTCAGATCTAGTTCTAGAATTTTTGGATTTCAAATTTCCTTGGTCCCATAATTCCTTTAGTTTATCTACCAAGGGTGCCAAATACACATTAATGTCATTTCCTAGTTACTTGGGACTAGGTATTAACAATGTTATCATACCAAAATTCCTTTTTTTGCATATCCATGGTGGAAGGTTGTATGTGACTAACACTATAGGCCAAACACTGTATGTGTTTCTCAAGTCTCCAAAAGGATTAATTCCATCTACTTCCATTGAAAGTTGTACATTACGAGGTTCACTAGAAAAACTAGGCCATTTGTCATCAACAGTTTCCCATGATGGGCTATCAAAAAGGTGGCACATTTAACCATCATTTCTTGCATTCTGATGATTCCACCCCATTTTTATGACATGTCTGTAGAGCTATAATGAAAAATAATTTTTTTCATGTACATAATATATTATCATATAATGACACTAGAAAAAATGGTAAAGATAATACAATAAGGGAAAAATTGAATAAAATTATAGTGTTCAAGATCATACCTATACATTCTTCTTGGCCTTGGTGCTATGGGAAAATATATTAACACCTTGGCTAGAACACCTTTCTGCACGTTTTGAGATTAAGCATCCAACTTCCATCGATATTTTCCACAAGTTGGGCATTGATATTTACTTTCATAACTTCATCAATATAAAATGAAATCATTTGGACATGCATGTATCATATCATAGTTTAAGCCCAATGAATTTATCAATTTTTTGTAGCATATGTAGAATCTAGAAGTGTGGTATCTTTAGGAAGGACATCCTTTTGTAATTTTATCATTTCGTCAAAACTTGTATTAGACCATCTACTCTTCACTTTCAGATTGTAGAATTCTACAGTCGTTGATAGTTTTGTGAAGACAACACAACCTAAGTACAATGGCCTATTGGCATATTCAATAGGCTTCTTATATTCATTAAGTCCATTTAGTACATTTGTAGATGCCAATCCATCATTATCACAACTCCCATTGATGTTTTGATTAAAACATCGATTTACATCATTCACCATTTCAAGCATTTGATCATCGACAATGGCTGCATCATCATCATCATTTAGAGGTTCACTATCGTTCTTAAACAACGTTTCATGCTCATCATCCTGATTATCATAATCATGTTCATAGCCCTATTAATAACAAAATCAAAATTTATGTTAATAATTTTATGGTTTTTATGAAAATTAAAATCAATGATGTTTAGTATTTATAGAGTTCTTAATACATATTTATACAAATATGTGGAAGTTATTGTGACTCTATGTAACAGACTCCACATATTGGCTAGTACATACATATCTAAATATTTATTTGAAGGTTGATACTATTATAAATTCTAACATCCCCCTCAACACACAAATATTCTCACACAAAATCTCCCAAAATCTTGCTTACTTGTGATGGATAGCAATTTGGAGTTGATTACAACTTCTCTTGAAAGTCCATAACTCTTCTTTTTCATTCACTCTAATGGTCTTCCACCACTTTCACATCGAAATTAGAACTTGCCTAAGCAACCATCATTGAGCCCTCAAACATTATCTCTGTTAGGATGCCCACTAGATTATTTCTTCACGCTACATGTTACCCCTCCTTCTAGAAAGGGTACCAATAGTCAAATTCTTCACTTTTATTTAGAAAATCAGAGTCCAGACTGGAGACAAGACTAATATTTTCCATTTTCACATTTCCCAAGGTAGTTCATGGATCCCAAGGCACAGGGTCCCCACTCCAAACTTCAATAAGATCACATTGTGATTAGCAAGAGGCATACTTGACATGCGACATTGAAGTTTTAGCAAAAGGATGATATTCAAGGTAAATTTCATCTCTAATAGGAACAAGGGCATAGTATATTCCATGGCATAGAGGTGGCAAAGAAAATAGACATTACATGCATTGTATTCTACATTGCATGTTTCTCATAAGGCCTCCTACCAAGCATCCAAACCTTTTCAACCTCAAAAGAATAGGGGCGTTAGTAATCACAAGCCCCATGCAAGCAATTAGAACTCTCCTAGCCAACGTGAGGGAGTAGTAAGGTGGCCTATGTATAATGCCCTAAATCAAACATGATCAAACAATGGCTTGTGGGCATCCCCAAGCTGAAAAGTATCCTCTACAAGAAAAACACTCCAATCACGCAAGACATGGAAAAAGGAAAGGGAACGTTGCTAGTCAATGTTTTAAGGGAGTCAACTAGCTATAAGGGGTCCAGGAAGGTTCCAATTTGAAATTTTCATGTTAAAGAATCCCATGAATATGAAATGCAAAAAAAATGGCATACCAACATTAGTTCAAAACAAAGCACACATAAATCAAACCCTTCTACGTATTTAATCAAATGAAGATGAAAAAATGCATGCTTCCTAGAGGCATGTAGTCTCAGAACTATATCTAAAACCCTCAATGCATCTTGGGCTTTATGATAAAACATCCCTTGAATAATAGCCTATAGGGCTTTCATTGAGATCTTTGTAACAAATGTGATTTCTACCTTGAATCTCTCCCCTCTATCTTCTTTTCTCTTTTTTGACTACTTAATATGATTGGAGATTCATTTTCCAATAGCATTGATTAAATAACCACAAAAATTAAAATGAAAAAAATGCCTTAGCATTACACTATCATCCCAGCCTACCAAAAATTTAAAATTGGAGCATAGAAGTATGGCATTCAAATACTCGTGTATGATCCTTATTCCTACAACTGCAACTAGTGCTAGAGCCTAAGACTTGAAATAATAAATTATCATGCCAACACATTGCACCCATTTCAACAATCACTAATAGTGAAACCTTGGGTGTTGACATGAAAGAAGACTGCATGGAAGCTGATGGAATCATCCCAACAATTGCAAACACCATGTCTGACAGTTTAATTCCAGGTAAAGCTCCAGCCCCAACAAATGGTAGCATTTTTGGGGAAACCTAATCCAGCAGATATCAGCGATTCTACCTAGCGGTCCCATTTTCTCTTCTTCCTACAATATTATACTCACTCAACATTTAAATAGCGTATACAAAAAACCATTAACTATAATTGGTTCTAATACAAGCAACAAAACATGGTGTCCTGATCGCGGAGAAAATAAAGTTGTCCTATGAGATATTCTTGAGAGTTGGATGTATAAAGTTAGATTAATCGCAATATTTATAGATGATACTAAATATACTAAATATAACTTAGTATCATTCCAACTAAGACAAAATACATCAGGAAGAAAAAAAATGAAGCTTTATCCTCCTCAGAAAGAAAGAGATAATAAGAAATTTAATCATCAGCAAAGCCCTCACCATAAGGTTTTAAACAATGGATATCTATTCCGCTAAGGATTGAAAGCATGCTCAATTTGTTGTCTAATAAATTTACAGGGAGATGTTTACATGAAGCAACATTATAGGGTTCAAAAAGATTGGTAAGTAAATTGGAGCATGCTCAGAAAAGCTAAAATTTTTGAAAGAACTTCACAAAATTTGAATAAAGGTTTCAGAAATATGGAACAAATAAAATTATATAAATTACACAATAATTCAAATAATCACAGCATAATATGTGAGCACACAAAAATAGTAATTCTGAAAAGAGATACATAAATCTCAGTAACATAATAGGATTATCCATAGTTTATAGTATAAACTAAGAGTTCTGAATATTTAACCATTTGTCACACCAAGACCTACTTCAAAATCATAACTTGTGTTGACATTTTCATCTAATGCCTCAGTATTAAATGTGGGACTCAAAACTAGGTTTCCTTGCTTTTAAATCAGATATTTCAAACTTCTTTCTCGGATTTTCAAGGGAAGGTTCAGAGGTTAGGCCTAAAACAACTTGACCCATCCAAGAGGTTCAAATATGATCTTAGACATGTTTTTCAAAAGATTACAACTATTCTTCTATGTTGCAAAAGGGAATGTCAACACCTTTACACCTCATGTCCCAGTCAACCCAGTGCTTTGATTATTGCTTGTTAAAATTGGAAACTACAACCAAATTCCACTTTGGTTTGCTCCTTGAAGGAATATTATTATGGCATTGAATTCCTCTTTTCGAGAGGTCCAAAATCGACCTTAAGATAACCAAATTTGGATAATGAAAAATATTTATTTACTTCAAAGAAATTCTACAAGTCATGATCTTATTAAGGTGGGAAAAATGAAAATTTGAAATTCAAATTTGCCTCCAAATGTTAAGGTCGGCTTCACCTCCATAAGGTCAAATTGTTATATATATATTGGTGTCCTCCATTCTGATTAGACACATCAACTTTCTTGGATAAGGTCCAAGGCAGCTGAGGTCTTGATAGAGGTTGATGGATTATTTGTTTCTGGGCTAAGGGGTGAGATTTTTCATGATAACCAGCCACAAGTTTGCATAGATTAGTATGGGAACTTTGCTAGCCCAAGTTTTGTAGCAAAAAGGGAATTTGAGGTTGCTTGGACTCTGGAGTAAGTGTGGGTCTATTCGAGAATGGTTCTGGGCTCAAGACTACATATTTGAATGAGCATTGATCTCACAATAAACGTTGAAGCAAGCCACACTTGTCTAGGCCACTTTGAGCCAGAACAATCTTTGCTCAGAATTTTGAGAATCTTCTAAAGGAATGTTGTAGTGTTTTATGTTAGATCAGCAAGTTGTATGGTCCATTCCTGAACCTTGGAAGGAGGTTAAGGGCATCTAATTGTTGCAAGATCTATTTGAAGCAAGGTCGTAGTTCATGGAAGGTCTATCAGGTATCACAAGGGTGTTGTAGCTGAATGTGCTTGTGCCTTAACTAGTATTCATAACTATAGAGTAGAGGACTCCAACGCTTGGTGCTATAGTTACCATTTGATTATCCATCTTCATGTTTAAGGGCTTTTATATAGGATCTTCATCTTGGCAAGTGAGTATTGAATTTAAATCATTGTACTCTTTCTCTCTCTCTACTAAACATTTTTTGATTAATAACAAGAATATTTCATCAAGGGTTTTCCCTATCTTGGGGTTTTTCCCTAGGTTGTGCCATATTCTTATGTTCTTCTATCTTGGGTTGTCTTTAAAATTTATCATGTATGTTCTTTCATTGATTACTAGATGTGATTGTTAATGGACTAATGGGAAAATGGATGGATGAAGTAACTAACTAAAGGAAAGAACATGTTAACTCAAAATTAACATGGTATTGGAGCTCATAAAAATACAAGCCCGAGAAAATGTGAAAGATAAAATTAATGTCGAGAGAAGGTTCATCACTTAAGAGCTCATCGACATCAAGTGGTTATAGGTAGCCTCTCTTATTACAATCTATGGCCTTTCATGTGGCCATCTCCTGAATCATTTTCCACCTTCAAGTTGAAGCATCAACCTTAAAGTTCCTTATAAAGACAATGAAGCCCTTGTTCATATTGATTACAGTATGAAATTATGTTTGAACAAAGGAAGTCACTTTATCCAATACAGTGGGATAGCATCAAAATCATGAAATTGAAAAGGCCTACAATCATACCTCTAGGAAGGATAATCATATTCTATGATAGAGAATTTGATACATTATCCTAACCATAGATACTCTTAGCCTTCAAATTGAAAAAATATTACATATGCATGACTTGATCTAAGGTATATATATGTCAATCTCAGATCGATCCCTTCCTCAAAAGATGGTGTTCTATTGCAAGAAATTCTTGTACATAAGTGATGGCCTTATTTCTTGTCCAAAGTACAGTATTGGATTTTGCTTCGCCAATTTTCAGTTTTCTCTTAGCAACTCTAAATTAAATGAAATTATCACATCTCACATATGTAAATGATCTATCAGTTTTTCTATCTACAAGAGGTTGAGTTGGAGGAGAATCTTATTTTCATATGTCTCCTCTACTATGATATTAGAGGGATAATTCATTGTTTGTAGTAAGGCTAACCAAGACTCTCATAATCCCTTGTTTTGCCAATCGATTCATTTATGATGTGATTGCACATATATCAATGATCTTACGAGGTTCATGTAGGATGGTCTTCGTAATACATAATTACGTTCTTCTTTCCTATGTGAACTTCAGGCAGTAAAACTACCATGCAAGGGTCCCTATCTTGGATACACATAGTACTAGAGCCCAATGGTCCTTTTGCTTGTTTTCTAGTAGAGCTACTTCAATAAGGCCATATTTCAGAAGGTTTGATCTAAAAGCTCTTCTCTAAGAGATGAATTGAAGATTCCTCCATTCTGGGTATAAGGATTAAGAAAACCCTCTATAAAGAAGGATGAACTTACAGTCATGTATATCAGTGAAGAGGACAAAGATCTAGTCTGAAGACTCATACTCATTTTAAGTCCAAGAATTCTCAAAAAAGTATAATCCTAAGCAACATATGGGAAGAAGCTCAAAACCTAGTCTTACAAATGACTTTAGGCAATGTGAATTTTTTCTATAAGAAGCTTTGTGATCCATATTTACTTACTAAGAAGCCGAGATTCAGGTGAAGTGAAGATCCAAGATCTCCTGAAAAGGAATGGTCTCACTGAAATTTCAAACACTTGAAGTTACCATAAAGCTAAAAACAACCACATATTATATGCTAGGAAGGCCATATGAAAAAGCACAACCTTGTGCAGTTAAAGCTTGTTAGTTACCTCATAGGTAGCATCACTACCTCTATGCATAGTATATCAGCAGGTATGCTATCTCCTATATAGATCTGTATCTCTTCTGGCCTCCTTTCAGTTTAAGATTGTATGATCCATAAGCAGTGATTATATTGTAGCACTCATAAATTTATGACAAATGTATAGTCTTGTTCACAAACAGTTATGAACAAGACAAACATTAGATTTTCTTTATTAATGATTCTTTCTCTATATTATCTATTAGTTAAAGATATTGGAGCTATTTTGTCCTTGGCTTCATGGATAAGGATTATGGCATACTTGAAGTATTCAAAGAAAAATTATTCTATTTTCTCAAGCCTCTCTCGTAAAGGAAGAGGATCCAAACAAACCTAAGAAATGGACTACTACCTTGCTCTCAATTGAAGTATCTATTCATTCTATTATGATAAGAATATGTGTTAACCAATGAAGTCAATTTAATTAAGTTCATAGCTTGAAAAGTGATGCATTGAAAGCATAGATAACAAGGAAAATTCCCTTCCACTATGATGAGAAATAGTCTTCCTATCTTCAGTGTCTTATCTTGAAGACCTATAGTAGAGAAGGGACACTGCTATCAATTCTTACAAAATCTCTCTGGATATCTTGAAGCAAGTCCATAGTTCTAAACCCAAAAAATAAAATGACGATGAAAGTTGTAATATGAGCAACCTTGAAAGATTAAAATAACCAGGACCATACCCTTGCAGTAGCCTCCTCATTGAAGAAGGAAACTGAGAGGACCACGATCTTGAATCTTTGGAGAAGGATGGTTGTACTCAGATACCTCAAACCTTTGCATCATAGGTTAATAGTTTTCATAAAGTAACTAGATGAAGGAAAGGATTTCTCTAGGACTATGAAGATGGTTTTCTCTTCGATCTGAAGAACAACATTTCTGAAATTTTCTTAGCCAATTGCAAAATATCATTTTTAAAAGGATGAAGATTAGATTGAAGAATTCTGCATATCTACCTGAAGCAAGGCTTCACAAGGAGCGATTAAATCCTTGGTAGATTGTATAAATGTCTATGGCACTCAGACCAAAAGTAGAATTATAGGAAATGTAGTTATCACTTGGTCAAGGCCACTTTCTTAATATTTAGAGGGAGAAATTATTGAAAATGTAGTTTTCATGATGTATGTCGATATAAGGTTTCCAGAGCCAAGGTGAAAATCTTTGATACATTATTTCCTATCCATAAAATCCTACTGAGATGGAGGATCTATTGATTCATGGTTTTCTTGATAATCACCTATCACATGCCTCTGAGTCAAGATTATAGAGGTGCCTCATATATTAGATACTTTCTTACTACTATTTATCATATATTCTCTACCGGAATATAAGGCTCCATGAATATTTTGATACGGTCTCGGATAGAAAGATGATGAGTAATACACCCAGTATTTCTTGAAGCTGAATGCATGAATTACTATGAATCCAGTTGGTTGTTGAAGCTCTTCTGCAAGCTATTTGAACATGTGCTGGAATCCACTGTTGTAGATTTCATAATGGGATTCAAATTTTAGATAATCATATTGTCTCCTGCTATCACTTTATTCAAGGTATGTTATAGCAAGGGACATTGGTGTTTATGGAAGAACACTACCAGGATTATGACATGTTCAGTTACAAAGTGGATGGGTTTTTTGATAAGCAGGATGCTAGATGGACACTTTTCACAATAAAAAGACAAGCTTAGGCTGTGATCTCCCTGGGTAAAGAGGGAATAAGACTAGTTAATTATTTTCTTCATCAATATATAGAAGAAGCAGAGGATTGCTAAGTGTTGTCAAGATCTCTATTATATATACATCTATATACTGCTGAATAGAGCTATAAGGCTCCTATTGATCTATTCTTGACTTTCAAAAAGAAACTTAGCACTATTCCCTATATCAAGGGATCCTTGATTAAGAATGAATATTGAGCTCTAGGAACTCCTAGATGTTTTGGGTACATATTGAGTTATGAGCAACCACAGGGTGGGTGGTTTATGTTCCCCTATTGGTGCGATGTGTGCAGGGTGAGTGGTTCACCTGCCCTTGAGATACCCCATGGTGGTTGACATGTGTGTAGGGTGAGTGGTTCACCTTCCCCTACTCATGACATATGCATAGGATGAGTGGTTCACCTTCTCCTATGGGATATGAGTAGGATCAGTGGTTCACCTTCCCTTATGGATACCCAAATGAGAGATGCACATAGGAATCTTTTGACATGTCAGTGGGACGTGGTTCATCCTTTTCCCGCATCTAGGATGCCCATTCCCTACGACTATTCATTGACATGTCGGTGGGATGTGGTTCATCCTTTTGCCACGATTGGTTCTTGTGACTTGTAATTATAGGATGATTCATCCTTTCCATATGTGTGATTGTGATGTGTTATTGTAGGATGTGGTTTTTCCTTTCCATACGAGTAATTATGATGTGTGATTATAGGATGTGGTTCATCCTTTCACTACATATGGTTGTGAGCAAGATGTGATACATTCTTTTCGTGCTATTTATTTAGTATCATCCTACCCATGTAGTCTAGGGCACATGAGAAGTACCTCTCATCTAGCTAATGAATTGGTTAAAATGGATAGGGACCATAACGCTACCGATGGATGCAATGGGCGTTGTTCTACTCCCTATGACTAGGATGCATGACCTTCAACTTTATCTAGGATCAAGTCTCATTGAGGTTCTACCTGTAGACTAACTCTTCTCAGTAGAGGGTGGTAAAGTATTTTGACTCACTCTTGATCAATTCTTCTTTATTCATTATTACATCAATGATCAACAAAGTAGAGTAGAGATGGGATTTATAGATGGTTCATGCTATCAAGATGGCTTTATGCTCAGTGACATTGGTTAATGGTTTCGTAGGTGGAATCCTCCTTAGTTGAGAGGGAGTCTTAAAATTGGAAACTAGGGCCAAATTCGACTTTGGTCTGCTCCTTTGAGGAATATTATTGTGGCATTTAATTCCTCTTTCTACAAGTCATGACCTTATTGAGGCGGGAAAAAAGAAAATTTGAAATTCAAATTTCCCTCCAAAATGTTAAGGTCGAGTTCACCTCCATAAGGACAAATTGTTATATATATAGGTGTCCTCCATTCTGATTAGACACATCAACTTGCTTGGATAAGGTCTGAGGTAGCTGAGTTCTTGATGGAGGTTGATGTTCTATTTGTTTCTAGGTTAAGGTCTAACATTCTTCATCATAGTTAGTTGCAAATCCAGATGAATTAGTATGGGAACTTTTCCATCCCTAGTTCTATAGCAAAAATGGAATACGAGGTTGTTTGGAGTAAGTGTGGGTCTATTTGAGAATGATTCTAGGCTCAAGGTTGGAGCTTGTAATGAGTATTTATCTCACAATAAACCTTGAAGTAAGCCACACTTATCTAGGTCACTTCTAGCGAGACCAATATCTGTTTAGAAGGTTGACTATCTTCTAAAGGAATGTCACAATATGTTACATTTAATCAGCAAGATGTATGGTCCATTTTTGAAATCTTAGGAGGTTAAGGAGCAGCTAATTGTTGCAATATTTGTCTGAAGGAAGGTCGTAGTTCATGGAAGGTCTATAAAGTATGAAAAGGGTGTTGTAGCTAACTGTGCTTCTACCCTAACTAGTATTCAGAACTACAAAGTAGAAGACTACAACCCTTGGTGACAAAGAATCCATTTCATTGATTCATCTTCATTTTTAAGGGCTTTGATATAGGATCTTCATCTTGGCAAGTCAGTATTGACTTTAAATCATTGTACTCTTTCACTCTCTCTATTGAACATTTTATGGTTAATAATAAGAATATTTGATCAAGAGTTCTCCCCATCTTGGGGTTTTTCCCCGGCTTGTGCCATTTTCTTGTGTTCTTTTGTCTTGGCTTATCTTCGGCATTTATCATGTATGTTCTTTCATTAGTTACTATATGTTATTGTTAATGGATTAATGGGAATATGGATGGATGAAGTAATTAATTGAGGCAAAGAACATGTTAACTCAAAACTAACACTTATGTATTCCTTGAAAACATCCCAAAAATGGGTGGGGATACTATCTATGACCCGAGCACTTTTATGGGAGCATCCCCACATTGATGGTGAAATTGAAGGGACATTTTGAGTACCCAATCAGCCCATCCATGGACTTCAGGATCTGACCTTGACCATGTCTCACCAAAGATAATAACTATTTTTCTATGTTGCACAAGTATGTGTCGCTAAATTTAAACCATGGGTCCCAACTAAGTCAACATTGCATGAAATTTGATACCCATTGCAAGCATATTGAAATAGGTGGGTATGCTATTACAAAGAATTTTTTGGTACTATCCCAACATCCCTCAATTTTTCAACTCATAGATATCCCTCCTATTGTAGCTTTCTAATTCGGTTAAAAACTAGCAAAAAAATTAATAATACCACTTGAATAACATGGATCCTATTCACTAAGAAAGAAGGCTTATGGAAAAAAACCTAACCTAAGTTAATTCTCCCATTTCATGATTCATTTTATTGTGATTGAGAATCTTAGGTATACCTATGCACAAATTCATATACATCCCTCATGTTCTAGCTTTCTAATTGGGTTACAAAATGGAAAAAAATCAATAATGCCACTTGTATAACATGGATCCCACTCATCTAAGAAGAAAGACCTAAGTAATAAATCCTAACCCAAGTTAATTGTCTCATTTCATGCTTCATTTCACTCTCATTGAGAATCTCAAGTATACCTATGCACAAATTCCTTTGGTGACATCATTCTTCCCTAATTCTCAGAGTCTCACATCTTGCATCACTTGGGACATCACTATTTCTAAAAGTTCATATTTATTCAGTAGCCTATTTCTATTTCATCGTTTGTGTGTATGTGTAAGCCCAAGGCATATGGTCAACTAGTTGCTGCCAAAATTGATCATTTGGTTAGTTCCCTGCCAACAAGTGTTCGCATAGAATTCCCTTCAGTAAGGTTGTCTAGTCTATGCCAATGAATTTACTAAGCATACCATGTGTAAATGTGCGGAAGCATCCCTTGGATTTCCCCATGAGATTTTCTTTGGGAATAAAGATAGATATACATATGACATACTATGTTAATTGGGTTCATCTTGGGTGGTTGGGAGGAATGATTATTATCTTCCCCACCACCAATTGAATTCCTACAATTGACATCTCTCTCTCTCTCTCTCCTCTCTCTCTCTCTCTCTCTATTATAATATATATATATATATATATATATATATATATATATATATATATGACATAAAATTTTGATTGGGTTTATCTTGGGTGGTTCAGATGAATTATTGTTATCTTCCTCACCCCGTGTTTAATTCCTGCAAGTGACATGTTGAGCTCATATAGAGTATATTATTGGAATGACTTCAAGACTTCTTGTTATATGGGATTGAGCACTAAAACGAATCTCACCCTTTCCCATGGGCGTGAGAGTGGGGTGCTTTGTTACATGGTAAAAAAAATTACATATATATATGTGTGTGTGTGTGTGTGTGTGTGCATGTGTGTGTGTATACAAATGCATATCTTTCCTACAAAATTAGTTACAAAACGGAATCATGTACACTAGGGCCTAGATAACCACAAGTGTTATTTTTAATATAATTCTTGTAACATAATTTTTTACTAAGTTTTAGGGCTCAAATTCAAAATGCAAGCCCTATATTAATATGGGTTTTTTGGGGGCTAAGCACAAGGCACATAAGTAACTCCATGATTGTTAGGCACTAGCATTCTCACTGCAGCTAGGGAAGTCAACATCAGATGCTTACAAAAGTTTGAAATCTAGCATAGATCCTTCTTAAAATCAAATCTATTGGAACCACAATGGATAAAAATAAAAACATGTGATAACCTCTCAACACTTATAGATCCAAGATTAAGATGGATCTACACTAGTTTATATTTACACTAGCATTTATTTTACATTAGAGACTGGGCATCATTTTTTTCTTCTTTAATTTATTCAACCCACACTTCCTCTGAAAAAAAGCTAAAAAAAAGGGAGCGCTTGACCCTTCCTAAACCTTAATCCTAACCTATTTACGAATAATCTTGTCTTTTATTTTGCATCACAAGCTTTTGGATTCTCATGGAATATTTGTGAGCTTATGAAAAATTTGTAGTTATGGAAAATACCTGAAAGTTTTTAATAGGAGATCTTCTAGTGGCAATCGGGGTCTCTGATTTGAAGTGTTTCTTGGGATAATTTGGGGTGTTTCTTGACTAATTTGGATCCAAAATGCTTCTTGAATTGATTTTTTAAGCCGATTTTGGGATTAATTGAAAGTGATTCTTAAATCTGATTTGAATGTCCTGCTCAATAGATCAGAGTGTTGATTCAGAGTTGTTATAAGATTGAATTGGGGTGATAATACACAGATTCAAAATTTCTTTTGGACTTCCACCACTAGAGTATTATTTTAGCTGTATGTAGCTTTCAAGGCCTTTCTTGTTCCAGCAGAATATTATACAGTAGTACAACAACCATCATCTTCGCAGTTCATCGAGCATTTACAAATGCACACTAGAAAGTATAGAAGAGATAGAGACATGGAGGGAGAATGCTTTGTTTTTTGAATGAGCACACCATACTTTTTTAATTTCCATATTATATGTTTTCCTGAATCATCAATTCAATCATAATTATGAGTTCTCGCTTTAATTAGTTTTGCATGCACTGTTAAAGGAGATATTTCCCTAGACACACATGCATGAGGATTTCATTCTAAGTTAAGCCAAGTAGATCTCTAGAAGGATGCATGCTCAGGAATAGTTGCAAGTGTTGATAATTACCCAAGGATAATTGCAGTGATAATTTTTTGGAAAACTTCTGGCAATAGCTACTTAGTACAAGTTTTGTTTTCTAACGGTCGTTGTTGGCTTGGTGGATCCTAACCCAGGTTCAGAGGTAATTTTGCCAAACAGATCCCTACACTACTGGCCCTTTTGGCATGAATCTATGGAGCGCGGACTGAAGTCTCAGCTGAAGTAGTATGGGGGGATTTTGGAACCAAGTTTCCCCACCCACGGATGATTGTGATGTTGTTTTATGCCCTAAACTTGCCTTCACGCAGATCGATAGGTGCTTTAGGCTTATCAATATAACTTCCTCTTACCAACCTCTAGAACTTTACGAAGGTCTACTACTATCTGTCACGGACCCTAAATAGGCGAATCAACCATTTACACACCTCTCTAATCGCTACTAAGTTTGTTATTACCCAAATCATCATAGGTTTCCAATATCTTTATCCTGCATTAAGATATTGTTCGCATAAAGAGATATTATTACTTGTGTTCATATAACAATGTAAACCATGCATAATCGCGCATCAATACAATATTAAATCATAACCTAAATGCATTCATTCATAACAGAAGTAAATGGGCAAAACGAAGATATTTCCAGAACAATCTCTCTATCGATGCTCTAGATTTTCTTACAGACTCAAGACTACCCTGCACACTTAGTTGCAGGGGTTTGTGTAGTCAGTTATAGACTCAACTTTAGGCCTCTACACACACAACTACAGAGCCTCTCTTCTACTCTAAGTCTCTTCACTCTTTAACACTAATGACCCATTACATCCACTATGAACTTAATTGAACTGCCTTAGACTCTCTAAGACTCTCCTTTTTATACAATCCCATAATTTGTGGACCATGGGTAGGTCTATACAAGCTGACACAACTTACATAAAAGAAGGGAAAATATCTTGATGAAACTTACTATCTACATGTTCCATGACCATAACTTGCGCAAACTTTACACTTTACATCACAAAAACTTGGGCTTTCTGCCCGAAAACTTGGGCTTTTGCCCCAAAATTGACTGCAACGAACCTTGTGCCAACAGTCCCCTAACACAAATATTGTGAATTAGCCCTTAGTCACTCTACTGACATAAAGATCTTACTTCAGAGACCTCCCAGCTTGACCTGCGCTACTGCTACCTTAGCCGCAATTTGCATGGCAACCTGTTTGAGCTGCTCAACAAACTCCTCAGTCACTAGTCCTGCACTGTCTTCTTTGACCTTTTGTTGTGTCCTCTATAGTCCTGGCAAATTCTCTTTAATGGTGGAAGAGATAACATATGCCTCCTCTAACCAGGGTCCCAATCTAGGCTTGAGTACCACTACTTTTCGTTGCGCTACCTCCACCTATTCGAGCAACTGCTTTTCCTCATGCAACTTAGCCAATTTCTGTGAGATAGCGACTGTGGGCGTCATCGCTCTTGCTTTGTCATACTACAGTTGTAATTCCTGGGCCTCTGTCTTCAACCTCTATAGGTTACGATCCTCCTACAGAGTCGTAACAACCTCCATCAATCATTCAAAGAGTGCGATGCAATCTACCACTGCAGCATCCACTATCACTATTGCATCCTTTACAATTGCCTCGTGTTGTTGTCTAACCTCCAGTGGAACTAAACATTTTGACTTCAACTTGAGCTCTATGATTCTAAGGTTCTGTTCAAACTGAACTTTGGCCATCTATGTCCTTTCATCACACACCACTGTAGCCAACATCCTAATCTTTGCCTCCACCAGTTCTTCTTTTGGGATATGCAGCTCCAGAACAGTTCTGCATGCTTTGACTACCACTACTACGGTGAGCTCATTCTTCTCCTTAACATTATTCATGGCTTCTAGTGTGGTTGTCTTCTCAATGAATATTTGTTCATTGTTGACGTTTTTCTCCCTGATTATGCTCAACATGAACTGCTCTCAGGCCTTTCGCTCTTCAATCACACCTGCTTGTAGTGTGTGAAGGAATTCAATGTGGAGCATGGCCAACTTGAGGCCAGCATGCATCAATGTATTGATAATAGCTTTGTCATCTTCCTCCTCTATGCTCAGAGCACCATCCCCCAATGTGACTACCCAAAGATCCAAGGATCAAACCAACTTTGCAGCTTGAGTGGTCCCCAGTGCCAAACTAGTTGATGTCGCGTCGCTCTGCCCTACACCTGCTTGGAGTCTAGTTATTTGGATCTCCAAGTTACCTAGACCCATTTGTATAGTGACCAATTGTTGCTTCTGCTGCTTCTCAAACTACCACAATAGTTTCACTTTCATATCTCTTACCCTGTCACCAATATCATCCAAGTCACCCTCTCTCAAGGTTATTGGATCTAGCGATGATTTGGAGGATTTGGTATTCTTTCGTTGTCCCTCATTTTCTTATTCCCAATGTTGCTTTACACGGAAACGAGTGCTCTCCATATTTCCATCTCCTTTTTCTAACTATTCGTGATTCTCCATTTGGGGCAAAGGATACTTCTAACTTCTTTTAGATCCGTGCTCTTCCTGCTCCACTTGCTCCTTTCCGGTGCTCTCTGCTTCTACCCAGGCCTTCCCCTTAGTCTCCTTCTTCCTCTTTTCTACCAACTCTTGCACCTTCAATCGAGCTGCTTCCTTTTTTTGCTACTCGGCAAACTTGCTAGTCCCAGCAGCCAAATTCGATACTGAGTGCCAATCAGCTGACCATCACTTGAGGACCTCTGGAATGGCATCACCCATAGCCAAATAGGGTACATCATACCATTTATGATCTAGATTCTTTCACTCCCGGATGTAAACTTGGTTGAAGTTTTCTTTGAAGTATTTGTACTCGGATAACTGCTCAAAAATTATTGCTGACAATCGTGGCTTGTGCTCGATGGCTACGCGGATGCTTTCCTCCACCAGCACCAAAAATATTTTTCTTTTGTGAAGGTGCGCAACGTCCTTTTTGGACCATACTAAAGCAAAGTTCACTGCTTCTAGTAAATTTGTCTGAACCAGAGGAAATTAGTTGTCCTCCTGTAACTCCCATGCGACCAACACAATTGACAGTAAGAGCCATGAGTAATGGAAAGTTTTACTTTGGTCCTGTGCCTCTCAGAAGCTCACGAGGAACTCAATACATAGGTAGCACACCCGGTTGAACTCTATTCCCTCCACACACTAAGCTGCAAATGAGACGACTATTGTTGACACCTTGTTTGCTTGACACTTCCTCACCACTTTGACAGCCAAAATTTGGGTATCCACTTTCGTTGTGGGGTCGGTAATACTAGATATGGAATACCCACGTGGTTTCTTGAAAAGTTTGAACTTGTCCTTCATCTTCTCTGCGAGGTCGCACTCGTTCATCTTGCTGCCAAATTCCTTTACCGGATTCAGTCTAGAGTGACAGATTAATGTAATCCTATGGATCATCATATCAATGATTGGTATCGGCTCACTCAACCAAAAGCACTCGCCATGCACAAGTCATAACAGCTACTTGAGAACTGTCAAGTTTATTAGTGTGTGGTGTTAGTGCGGGACCCATAGGAGGTTCAATAATCCTACCTTATTTACCCCCAGAATCCATTTCATTGGCTCCATCACGGAGAAACAGGACGCCTTGTAGAACATGGGCTTCATGAATGTATCTGTAGCCAGGTGGGGAAACCGCTTAACATCTCCTAAATCCCAATCTTGAAGCTTGAGATGTGGGATACGCACCAAGCATGGACCTTCAAATGCTATGTTTTCTTATAGGAGAGGGGTGTTCAGGAGTAACTGTCAGTCATCTGGGTCCTTCAGGACCTTCACCTTTCCCTGGCATAAAGGGATTTACTCTAACAACCTCGAAATAGGGTCTACCCCCTCAACATATATGTCTTTCTCACCCTCATCAGCCTACAGGTCTACCACTTTTCCTTTCTCCTGCGCGGTTGGCTTTTCCTTCCATTGAACCTTTGTGGCTACATGTTTCCTTGGTGACACATGCACTGATGGCGTCTTCTTCTGTTCATCCTTGCTCGGCTTGGGAACCTCTCTTAATGTCATAGGCTTTAGTTTAGGTGACCTCGGTGCCTTAGGAACTGCTGCAGGAACCTCCATACTCACGAATTCAGGGGTAGCTCCCTCAGAGGTGACAACACCCCTAGCACTAGCGGTCATAGCTGGTGTACATGAAGTTTTTCATAAGGTTATGGGTTTTCTCAGGTAATCTATCAATCATAGAGCTAGAAATAAAGTCCTCAAAGAGCTCATGGTTCAAGCACAAAAGATAACACAACAAAAAAATTCTCAGAATGCAAAGTGTTTCTTGTTGGATGACCATCTATAATTTATAAGAAATTTTGAATTCAAATTTGACTATTCCCCCCAAAATCTGTCCATAAATGCAAGATTGGCAGCAAATTTCCAAATATTTTACACTTGAATTTACCTAAAATGCATTAAATTGTGGTTGCCAGCTTCTCTTAACCGTTGTCTGGTAGTCAAATCATGAACAATGGTAGTAACAACCATTTTCTTGCTACATTGCACTGTCTCTCATCCTATACTGCAACTCCCTTTGGGCGTCTACTGACACTGTGACACCCTTCTATTCCACACAGACCCCTCATCACATAGCTCTACAACCAAGGCAATGTAGTTTATTGTCCTATGCCTCCTTGTAGCTGCCTAGAGCACTAAGGCTATGATACCACCATATAGTCATCTATCCAGATCCCAGGTGTATGGCTTCAATCGACTACCATTTACCTTTCCGGGAAATGGATCCCCATTGAATTTTAGAAGCTGAACTACTCCACCACTGGTAATCTCCTTCATAACATATGATCCTAGCCAATGCATATGAAATTTTCCTGGAAATTTATCAAACTTGCTGTCATATAATAAAACTAAATCATTTACCTTGAAGGTGTGCAGTTTGATGTGCTGAATGTGCCATGCCCTTTTACACTCCTTCTGAACTTGTTGATGGAATCCAACCAAGAATCTATCTTCCTCCAGCTCTATCAACTATGCTAGCCTCTCTTCTAAGGCTCTGCAGTCTACCATCCCTATGAATGCCATTATGCATAGACTAGGTACAATGTATTCTATCGACATCACCGCTTCTACGCCTTAGACCAGCTTGAAAGGTGTCTATCCAGTAAACTTCTTACAAGTAGTTCTATAGGCCCATAACATTGCTAGTACGCACATGTCCCAATCATTCCTTTGTGCATTGCAAACCTTTGTTAGTGCATTCTCCAATATCTTATTAAATGCTTCCACCACTCCATTAGCCTGAGGATGATACGACATGCTCTTTGGATGATAAACTTTGAACTATTTCGTCATCGCTTTGATCATTTCATTAAGGAAGTGCGTACCGTGATCATTCATCAAGATCTTTGGGGAACTGAACCTAGTCTACACATATTCAAATAGGAACTTGATTGTTGTTGCCCCTGTATAATCATTTAAAGGTTGCACCTCTGTCGATCTGGTCAAATAATCAGTCATGTCATGATATACAGGCACTTGTCTTCTTTCCTGGAGGCTGAGTTAGTCCTACAAAATCAATTGCCCACTTTTCAAATGGTTGCAATGAAACTTGCGGATTCAGAGGTAGCTCATCCCTCTGACATGCATCACACTCCCTTCAATATGCTTTCGAATCCTTATGTAATGTTGGCCACCACAACCCAATGCATAAAATCATTGGCGATTTTTCTTTTCCTACATAATGGCCTCTCATACCCTCTCCATGAAATTCAGCTAGGATAGTGCTTCATTCAAAATCAAGTACATAACGTCATAGCATCTCATCCAATCCCATTTTATATAAATGTCCTGCAATCATAGAGAAGTCTACTACGTGCACCACTAATTCCTTCTTCTATTATCTAGTGTATCCCTCTAGAGCCATTCTTGTAGTCAGGAAGTGGATGATATCTGTAGAATGATTATCTACCATGTGCATTGTAAAGAGCTATGCATCAGGCAGTCCTTCCTCCAAATTAGTGGGCTCCTCACCTATTTCAATGCGCAGCAAATGATCTGGTTCTAAATTTAATCACCCTGGCCTCACAATGACTTCGAAATCATACTCGTGAAACAAGAGAAACCATCCAAATATTCCCCCCCCCCCCCAAACACAAGCTTGTTGACAAGGTATTTTAATGCAGAATGGTCTGTATACATCTTAAAGTGTCCACCGAGCAAGTAATATTTGAACTTCTAGAGCACGTATACCATAGCCAACCCTCCGCGCTTTGTCGTTGAATAGTTCTTTTTAGCCTTCGATAGCTTCCTGCTTGCAAATGCTATCAGGTGATCTAGTTCTCCTTCACTAGCCTATGTGAGTATTAGTCCTAGTGCAATACATGACACATCCACATGCACATGAAACTCATTCTTCCAATCCAGGAAGACTAGGATTGGTCTGGTGACCATATTTTCTTTTAAGACATCTGATCTCCACTGGTATTCCTCATTCAAATAGAATGTAGTGTCCTTTTCCAACAGTTTTTCCATTGGTGGAGTAATCTAGGCATAACACTTGATGAACTTTCGGTAATAACCAGTATGACTCTGTTTTGCACATGATTTTTCAACACTTCTGGGCTCCTCCGAATTGATTATAATTGCGATCTCGGTTGTGTCCACCATTAATACTTTTCGACACACTACAGGACCCAACAAGATCCAAAAGGGATGAAAAATAAACACTTATTCATGTTTAATGCAATTTGATACCTCCAACACGTATCCAACATCAAGTGCAAACTAGCCACATGTCGTTTGACCAGTCCAAACATAGTCCTATCAGCAAAGTATACCTCCAAAAACTTTTTAATGAACTCTTTGAATGCTGCAATGTCTACACGCGAAAATATTTATGGCACATTCTTTAGTCCAAAAGGCATTACAATACCAATGCCATGGTGGAGATCTGTTTCCAAGTACCAATTCATTGATATTACGCCTAAAGCGTCACAGAACAAATGCACCTACTCTAGTTGCAATTATGTTCCATAAGCATAAGTCCATTTCTCCAACTAGTCATGGGGATCACTCCTTTCATTGTATTTCTCTGTCAATCACACATTTGGGTGACCAAACCACACCCTCATCAGTCTTCTATATTTTCACCATCCATCGAGATTGTCTTTATGTGTACCACACCATCTTGCTGGTGTAGCACACAGTGCCAAGTCCAAGGCTTGGAAGCGATGCCTCTCTCGCACTTCCCTTTCAAATCCATCCAAAAAATTATCAACGTTAGTTAAATGATCATAATAAGGTAGACTTCTTACCTTTGACAATACACAGCGATTTGGTCATCATGTTACATCATAGCATAGACACTTCGTGCAGTCGATTCTGCCACTGTTCGAATTCCTCATATGAATCTGATGTGTAGGAGCTTTCGCGTCCCATGCAATACATCCATCTACTATCAGATTCATCCAATCTTGATCTCACATCATTATCTTACAAATGTGGTCCAAATCATTGTCACTTTCATAATCATGGACTAGTTCAGTATAGCGCAGTCCTTTTGCAGGGTCCAAAGGTACTACTACGCAGAGTTATTTTCTTTCAAATGACATTGTCTGCTTCCTCAAATCGATCACCCCATTCATTTTAATAGCCCAATCAATCTGAAGGAGCATGGGATAGGGATTATTGTCATCTCTCTATTACCTTGAAATCAGCCAATGCACTGACACCTTCAATGTCTACTGTCACTCTCTGCAATCTTTCCATGGGGATAATCTTTTGTTGATTTTACATCCTCAATTGAATAGGAGACCAGTGCAGCGTAGGTCTCCCCATTCTCTACCATTTTTGTTTGGCCAAAAAAATCGCATATGACCCAAGATCCAGAATAACTGGTCCATTTCATAGTCACCTATTTTCATGGTGAGCCTCATCTCACACCCTATGCTTGCCTTATGTTACCAATTTTCCTGACCATGCATAGGCCCTCACAAGCATTACCAACACATTTATTGATCAAATACTGTAATCCTTTTACAACCTTTCTATTGTGTAGCAGCTTCATATAGATCTCCAAAAAGGTAGTAAGCATGGATTGGTCCATTTCTTCAGACTCCTTATCCTGACCTCCTGAGGTAGAAGCCTCACCGAAGATTTTCTCTGCTTCAATGAAGGTCTCTTTTGTGCATTCTAGATAAAAGCCAACCTCATTCTCTAGATATTTTGGACCCATTCACTTTCTTCAGTCTACTTTCCCTTACCTTTGTAACTAATCATTCCACTACGCAACACAATATTCACATTAGGATCCTCTTCATGGGTTTCAACCCTCATCATCTACAGGTTCTAGGTAGACTGCTAAGGTTGTGTTCCCTTTTCACTCATCATAGATATTAATATAGGGTAGTCTTCTATCACATGGTCAAAATGTGTAAATTATCAGCACGACAGGCGCGTCGAGTTCATATATTCTTGTATGTCGTGTCCTGGCCCTCAATTATTCTAGCAAATAACATGTCCCCAACCTCTTGTAGGTCCTCCTCCACCTCAGTCTCGCCCATGTCCCTAATATCCTCCTCATGCTCCCCCAATGCGTTTGATATCTACATTTCTATCTGCATTCGATACACAGTTGTTCTCTCCATCACTAACTCGTAACTATGATAACTACACCCTGATTTGCAAAAATTGTAGAAGATTTGTTATGGTGTCTATACAATTTTATGCAGCAAGTGGTAATTATCTATCACATGTTTTCCGAGTACCTGATAGATAGCACACCACACTGTAGGCCCTGTACTTGGCCCTACTTGAGCTTCCGGCCTCAGATGCATCGACCCTCTTCCTGCGAAATAATTCACGAAGACATAGGAATTATCTTTATCATGCCCTTAACTCTTACATTTCAAACACCAAACATCTTCACGCACTTCTAGCTGAGCCACTTTATCCTTCTTTAGACTTTGGAATTCTATGAAAAGGTTCTACAACTCTGCATGAATATGCTATACTCGTAAAGAAACATCTTGAATTAGTGTCTCATGAAATCTCATCACAATCTCCCGGGCCTTCACTTGGGTCCGAAAATTTTGCTGTGATAAAGCAACCCTTAGATGAGGCAAGAGAAAATCCACAAGCCATTCATGGTGCTGGCCATCTATAAGATTCATGTTATCTTCGCGGATCTTTCACTTCAATATCTTATCCAACACCCAAGATGTCTCGCGAGGCTTCATCATCATCTCCTTTAATCCAACGATTGATTGTGCTATAGATTTGGGCCTACTGAATTCCTTATTCAATGTAGCCTGAATGTCTGCCAACGCAGTTGTCGGGTTTTCAGTGCAATAGTTAATGTACCACACTAGCATGCATTCCTATGAAGCAGTAATGTTATTTTCTTCATCTAATCATCTATAATGTTCTTGGCTTACCACATAGCCTTCACGATGAACCAAAACTGGTTCGGGTCCTCATTTCCCAAGCCCTTGAAAATGGGCAACTTCATTATATTCCTGATATTGAACAGTGGTGGAGATGGTGGCGATGTGGGCGAAGGTGTATGCAATGGAGGTGAATATGGAGGTGTTGTGGGTGGATGGGGTATTCATGAGAACCCTCAACTTATTCACTAGATAGTTCTCTATGAAGAAGCATGTGTTGCTTCTTCATCGTCACTCAGAGGAGGCTCAATCAATAGGCTAGATTCAGGTCCTGCTCCCCTTCTATCCCTGAATAAATTTCCACGTCATGTAGCTCCAAACATCAAGGTAGTTGCATAACCTACTTTTAACACAAGAGCATTCTAATCCAAGTATTCAAAGATCTTAAATACCTACCTTGTGATCCCTTGAAGAACTATCACTTTGCTTCACTGTAGTTGACTGAGTTATCGACTGCAAACTCTGTCACCAATCCTCCAAGGACACGATCAAGCTTGTCATCACCATGCACATGATCTTATATTTAGAGGCTTCCATTCATCGCACTAACTCTGGGGTCCACACTATTGGACCGTCGAGCCTCCACCTTCCCTCACTGTCTACGCATTTAGCAATCCAGCTGTATAATTCGACTGTGAAGGAACCAAAGAAAATCTCATGTATCTCTCTGTATGGATACCTGTCCAACCACTATTCTTTCGTCAATCATGGATTTCTATTTTCTTACACCATGAACAGATGTATCTTTCTATCCAACAAATCTTCAATTTCATTCTTAGTTGGATTCTGGTGATGTGACTTCACACATCTCTTTATGCAGATCTTGGTGCCGACAATGGAACCATTTGTTGGCTTAGTGGGTCTTGACACAGGTTTAGAGTTAAGTTTTCCAAACAAATCCCTACAGTACTAGCCCTTTCGACATCAATCCGTGAAGTATGGACTAAAGTCTCACCTGAAGTAGTATGGTTGAACCCGATCTTAGAGGGAGGAATACAAGATCAAAAATATTCAAATGGATTTTTGGGGAGAGGCCCCTAAGATCTGAAAAATTGAAATGCCAGAAGAAAAAAAAGAAAATGTCCAATGAGCGAAACCACAAAGAATTTTTTTATTAAAATGGAGAATAACTGTAAAAGCTACATTGTGGCGAACAAACTGTCCTTTTACAAAACATGACTTGTTATTTACACTATTTTTCAGTTACAATACCATGGGTCAATTCCTTAGGTGAAAGAATACCATGGGTGGATATCACAATACCATGGGTGAATGAATAGCATGGGTGGATGTCAGTTACAATACCATGGATGGATGCCACTTACAACAACATGGGTAAATTCCGTAGGTGGATTAATAAAATTGGTATATGAATACCATGGGTTGATGCCATTTTCTATTCAGATCATTCCTCCCTCCTTAAGAAGCAATGGTCCCCATTGCATGATGTTTCCTCCTACAAAGCCCTTACTGAATATGAAGAGCCACTGAAGAAAGGGGTTTTATGTCATTAACCCACAACCATGATGAATGAAGATCTGAGGATAGAGATACCCTATAATTCTTGTGACCAACTGTGACACTGATAATCTGCGGCCTAGAAAATGGACTTCGATGAGAAAGATTTTGTGTGCTTGACCCATAACTATGATGTCAGTTGTTGATGAAGTAGAAGGTGCCTGCATAGGCTACAGTAGGAGGGCATGTCTCCAATGAACCCAAGCTGAATGTTTCTATGCTGAAATTGAGGAATGTGAAGCAAATGCCTACTAAAGCGGGGTGGGAGAGCACATCTCGAAAGGGAACCCACTCCAAATGCTACTCAAGAATTAAATTCGACATAACTCGGTCAATATAACTTAGAATATTTAATATAACCTATTTTTGGAAATAAAAGGACCATTTTTCATCTTCCCATGTGTTGGAAATCCTTATCTAGACACTCTACAATCTCAAATTTGGACTACAACTTTTCCGTCGTCACAAAAGTTCTCAAAAAATACCTTCTTTTAAATCATCGATAACTCCCACATCCGAACTCCTATTTGACCCATTTTTTTTTTGAAATTGAGTGATTTTTCAAGAGGAACTCAGATCTACAATCATTTTTCTGAAATTATGCACCAAATTTTCAAAAACTAAAGATAAGGGAGCCGCTGTCTACAAATTACTGTCAGAAAATTTTCTGCAGCATAGTTGATTTCAAATCCATGTCATTGATATATCCCTCATCCTGACCCTGATTCGGCCGATTTGTTTTTTGACTTTGGGTATTTTTTCGCAAGGAATCTAGATATGGTATTTTTTTTTTTGTAAATTTTGCATGAAAAATATCATATCTGATCTAAAACCTCACTGCCCAATAACTTTCCTACAAAAGATGAAAAAGACAAAATTTCTTCCCGCTTGGCCCAAGAAAATGCTCTCTGGAGGATGTAGCACATACCTAAAGTTTGTGAATATTGCTCCAAAATTTGCAACTGGAATATGCATCAAACCCTCATTCCCATGCAATCATAGCCTACTCTGATACCACTGATCCAAATCTTGAGGGGAGGCCCACAATATCTAAAAGATTGAAATGGATTTGGGGCAGGCCATTAAGGTCTGAAAAATTGAAATTCCAAAAGAAAAAGAAGAGAATGTCTAATAAAAAAACCACAAAGAATTTTTTAATTAAAACAGAGAATAATTGTAAAAGCTACATTGTGGAAGACAAACTGTCTTCTTACAAAACATGACTTGTTACTGATATTATTTTTCTGTTAGAATACCACAGATAAATTTCATGGGTGAATGAATACCATGGGTGGATGTTACAATACCATGGGAAAATACAATGGGTGAATGAATACCATGGTTGGATGTCACTTACAATACCATGGGTGGATGCCACTTACAATACCATGGGTAAATTCCATGGCTGGATGAATAAACTCGGTGTATGGATACCATGGGTTGATGCCATTTTCTATTTGGATTAATGGGGAGATGCCAAAACTACGTTTCCACACCCAGAGATGATTTTGATGTCATTTTATGCCCTAAACCTCTGTTCACGCAGATCGATAATTACTTTAGGCTTATCAATATAACTTCCTCTTACTAGCTTCTAGACCTTCGTGAAGGTCTACGACTATCTTTCATGAGCCCTAAATAGGTGAATCAACCATTTACGTGCCTCTCTAATCACTCCTAAGTTTGTTATTACCCAAATCAGCTTAAGTGTTTGATATCTTTAGCATGTACTGAGATATTCTTCGTGTAAACATATATTATTATTTTTGTTCATATGACAATGTAAACCATGCTGAATTGTGCATCAATACAATATTAAATCATAAACCCAATATTCATCATAACATAAAGGAATTCATTCCTAATAGAAGTAAATGGGTAAAACAAAGATATTTCCAAAATAATCTCTTTATTGATGCTCCAGATTTTCTTACAGACTCAAGACTACTCTGCGCACTTAGTTTTAGTGGTTCGCGCACTCAGCTACAAACTCTATTCTAGGCCTCTATGCACACAATTGTAGAGCCCCTTTTCTAATCTAAGACTCTTTGATCTTTAACTCTGATGACCCATTACATCGACTATGAACTTAACTGAACTACCTTAGACTCTCTAAGACTCTCCTTTTTATACAATCCCATGGTTCGCAGACCATGGGTAGGTCTATTCAAGCCAACACAGCTTACACAAAGCAAGGTAAAATCCCTTTATGACACTTACTATCTACACGTTTCGTGACCATAAATTGTGGAGAATTTACACTTTACATCAAAAAAACATGCGCTTTTTGCCCCAAAACTTGGGATTTTGCCTCAAAATTGAATGCAGGGGACCTTATCCCAATAGTCACCCTGCAAATTAAACAAATGATCCTGTTGCAAATGAAGATCAGCCTACAAATGATTATTTACACATCAAACTTCCATAAAATTCTCAGTCGATTGAAAAAGGGAGACAAATGAGCTTGGAGAAATCATAAATTTAATTTTTTAAAATCGCCAAACCCTAAATTCAATTTAAAGAACTCAGCAAACCCCTATTACTTTTCAAAATGGAATAAATGGACTCCTATAGAGGAGTGGAAAACCTTATAATTAATGAGGAATAAGATCAAAATGGTACCTTTTCCTGAGCCTCTTAGTGGCTCTGGGATTAGAAACAGCATCCGGTGTAACCTTGAAATGCTTTGTGACTTTCGAGGATATATCATCTCTCATACTATGAATCTTGTGGACCTGAAAGTAGCAATGGAGAATAAAAACAAAAAGGGTGCCACTACTTTGTTGGAGAATGGAAAAATTCAAGGAGAAAATTATGTATGAAATACTCTTTAAATTTCTAGGATATATCATCTATCATACTATGAATCTTGCGGGCCTGAAAGTAGCCATCTAGAAGAAAAATAAGAAGGGTGCCATTGCTTTGTTTCAAAATGGAGAAATTCAAGTACATTCATGTATGAAGATATCTTTGAAATTTTAGGGATGCGATTTTTTTATCGAGTTTGTGTGAATGGTTTTATATGCTTGATGAAGCCCCACCTTACTATTGAGGAGGCAACTTTGGAGAGTGGCCATCACGTGATTTATGAGCAAAGGTTTTTTTCGGAAGCCTATAATAGAAGTATACAATGTATTTAGTTTGTAGTAGAATTATATTAGTTGTACTAAAAAGCAAGGATAGGATTTTGAGACATTCGTGAATATAACTTTTATAAGGATAAAAATATTGTTGATGAAGGAAAAGTTGTTTCTTAGTAACTCACTGAGTATGGTGGTGTAAAACCTTGCATTATGGAGTGGGTTATAATGGGGTTAGCAAAATGAGAGTTCAAAGGACCAAATGATCCTGGAGGACACAAAAGATAAATATCAAGTTGAGCAAGCTTTGACGAACTAGAGATAACTAATTAGTAGTGATTGAACTAGATGTGAGCAAATGAAGAAGGCAATAAGGAGTTGGAAAAGGAGATTAGAGAGGAGGGAAGTAGTGAAGTGAGGGTGAGAGAGTTTGAGAACTTGAACGGGAAAGGTGAGTTTGCTAGTGAATGGTTGTGAAACAAAGGGTTGATGATAAAATATAGCTCAATAAGGAGTAGTAGTAAAGGCACCTCGATGAGGTTTGATGAACATTGTGGAGATATGTGATTACAAAGTGACAAGTTAGATGCAATGTAGAATGAGATTTTGGCTAAGAAATAATCACATGAACTAATGGGTAACCATATCTTAAGGCCAAGGATGTGTCCCAAATATTAAGGGAGGATGTGAACCTAGTAGTGGGCATGGCACTAGACAACAAAAAAGTTGGCCTTCTACGAAACCCACCCATTGTGCTTCTTAAACATGATTCGGTAACACTACACTAGCTTGTTAATAATGGTTCCAATTCACCAAGCAGACAACTTACTTACGAAGAAACTATAAGAATTAGAGGAAGTAGTCTTAACAATAGTGCAAGTTTGAATATTAGGAGTAGCACAACTAGGAGTTTTAGTTATTTAGAGAGAAAAAAAGACAATATTTTTGTGACTTTTAGTACCTATAATGCTTTGAATTATAACCTAGGAGCATGTAAGAGAAATAATATTAGAGTGATGTACTATTTAAAAAAAATTGTCATATGTAAATCCACATACCCATATATAAAACAAACCCTAAAAATATCATTCTTAAAATCTCTTATGTAGTTACCTAATGTCATTAAAGTAGACTATCACAATTACTTATGTTAGTAATAGTGCAATCATATTTTTGATTCTCTTAAAGGAACTCTTTCTAGACATGCACACGACGAAGCATAAATCATCCTTAGATATGCCTTTTAAGTAATATAAATCATCCTATGACTATCCTCAAAAGAATTATCACCCATAGCATTGGTGATGGTGTAAGGCTTGTATCAAAGTGATATGAGATTTTTATGGGAGTTTGTCAATTGCTCTTTATAAAAGTCCAATCATAACTTTTCACCAACCTGAAACTTATGTGGAACCCAATGGATTGTGTACTTACATGTACTTGGAGTTGGCAACTTTCTACAAAGTATCATGAACTCATTGTTGAATTTTTTGGATATGTTCCTCAAAATTGGTTTCTTTGCCTACCTCGTTCCAAGTATGGCAGGTGTATTCATGTATTATTCCATCAACATAGCTCACAAGTGGATTTTTTTGGGACAATCTTCTTACAGGATACCAAAATTCCCATCCTAAGGAAGCAATCAACAACAAAAAAAACACATTCATTACCATGCTTGGTTGAGTGAAAACATGAGATAAAATCCATGATCACTAACACCAAAGGATTATCTAGAGTAGAAATAAGCCTAAAACTAGCCTCCATGGCCATTTCCTTTGGCAAAACATAATTCTTCCTCTACTTACAAGCTTTGGTAATAGAATGTAGTTTGTTGTCATAGGTTGGGTATATATGAAACCCATGACACATTGTCTGGCTATGATAAACCATCGAATGTTTGTGGGAACTACACTGACGAACTGAATGATTGGCCTGTAGGGTCACTATTGTGTAGCCATTCATTGACGAAAGCTCCTTTCCCCAAGGGATAGAAGTGATAACTGATAGTTGCAATGGTAGGAATAAATATTGTGATCTATGTTAGGATGCCTCAAACCAAGCTATAGGAAAAGATGGTGATATTCTAATTCCATAACCTAGGTTCTTGTAATCATTGAGAGGGCGCATGTCATGGGGAAACTATGCAGTATAATTCCTGAGATAGTTCACCATTTTCTTGAAATATTGTAGGTCAAGGTTGATTTTTGGTGGTGGAAAAATAACAATGGTTCAAAACTTCATTGGATCAATTCTTAGTCAATAGTGGTTCACAAAAAAACCAAGATAATCAAGCTTCTTCTACCCAAATGCACACTTCCTCATGTTCACAAATAACTTGTCATGTGCTGCAAACATGGTTTATTCATCCTAGGTCTAGTTGAAAAGTAATATGTCTAAGTACACAATTAGATTTGAGTAAATATGTGTTTGTAGAAATTTCTTCATCATCTCGTTAATGTTGCAACACCATATTTGGTAACAATTAATGACATTAGTGGCCATGAAAGTAGTCCTTGTCACATCTTGAAGGATGTCTTCCACATATCCTTAGGTAAAATTACTAGTAACTGATAGATGTTAACTTGCATTTCACACATAAATAATTAGCTGTCTGCATTAATGAAATGATGTTTTTATGTATTTACAAATGAAGGACTAACACATGCTTGATAGTTCCAAGGCATGATAGGAATGCGAGGATGTACTGTCAGTGCGAAGGTGTGGCGTGAATGCATGATAGGGAGTGTGAGCACCAAGTGCCAGGGAAACACAAGGGAGCACTCATTTAAAATTCATGGAAATTAATTGTCAGCAAGTTGCAGGTGTGCTAAAGAGGGAGTGAAAGGTTATACTATCCAGTGCCAAGGCATCACAAGGGAGAATTGGGTCAAAATGCTTAGAAATGAACAAATAAAAGTGCATTGTGATAAGGAGTGTCAGTGAATTCGAGGTGTTCAAGGATGAGGTGTGTTAGGATAAGTTCAGAACAGGACTTGCAGGAGGCAAGCCTATGGTTTTGATAATGGTCCACGTGGCTCTAGGGACACACACAAGACAAAGAGGGCATGGAAGCTCAAAAATTAAAGTGATCGGAATCTTTCGAATCAGGACCAGAGCATAGATATCATTGTCCTGATCACAACAGTGCAAATGGCTCATCAATCTGAGCTTGTATGAGGGAGAATGATCTAGTCAAAATTTTGGTCAAGGCTGGGCTGTGGGCCAGGTTCAAGTGTCTTACAATTCGACAGACCCCGGGGCATGAAACCTAGCTCCTGAAAGCAGGTGAAATTGTGGCCACTTTAATTTGTCTAATAACACTTATGTTATACAAAACTTTTAAAGCACCCTATTTTAAATAGAAATTAAAAAGGAAATGTAAAATGTGGTGGTGGGACACCACCTCTACCACCCCCAAAACAATATATAATAAAAAGGTTTATTAAAACCAACGGTCATGACTACGCTGGTCCAACCACATAACTATATTAACAATAATATGGTATGGGCACGGGCCACCTCCAGTGGACCCCGTCCCACACCCCCAAACCACATTATCACATGCCATTTTATGTGAGGCCAGCAGGGATTGAACCCACCTATCCCATGTGGGCCAATCCCCACCGAGCGGCTCCATGACACATACCATGTACCAACAAAACTCCAAATAAATGTACCCAAACCTTAAACATTTAGCACGATAGTTCAAGGGGTTATAGAGGGTATGGGGCAGGCCACCCAACGTGGACCCGACCCCCAAAATACCTTAAAGCAATTTCATAAAAGAAAAGGATGTTAAAAATGGAGGAGGCAGGGTTTGACCACCTGACCTCCTCCACCTAATGGGGAATTCTAACCAATCCACCAAACTGATTTCATTGATACCTCTACTCGAAAAATTATATAAACCCTCATTTTCACAGTTCGCTCAAGCAGCATTGAGGAACTAGGAGAGGGCACAGAAATTGAGATGGAAATTTTTAAATAATCTTTAATGTAGGTGGAACCATGACTGAGCAAAAATTCCAAGAGGGTGAAATTTTTGCAATGTCCAAATTGGACAAATTTTATATCAATCTTACACCTCTAGGCAACATGAACCAGATGGCGTAGTTAGTTTACCGATCTGAGTAGCTAATTTGTAGAGGACCCAGAGGAGGGAATCTTTGAGGAATCTAGGGGGAATCTAAAAGATTCCTTGAGCCATAGATTTCCACTTTCTCAGAATTCAAAAATTTGACAGCCGATTTTTCACTTTTGATGCCACAAATCTGATCGCGCATTCAGATTTTCCATTTGCTCATTTTATTTTTTGGCCACTTTTCTAAGTGGAGCGCAGTTGTTAGAATTCAACATGTAAGCAGTCATTCCATGAGATTTTATGTAGCGATATTGATGGTGCGACCTACTTCATTAATTTTACACCCTCTCCTTCAGATGGCCCCTATATGTGAGGTATATGAAGTGCGTTCATGTAGTTCATTTTGCTATGCATTGTGCTGCACAGATCCCTGTTTGATGTTTGATGTGGGATATTGTCTCTTGTTTTCATGATTCCTGCTTCATGTGATGCGAAATCATTTGTGTGATGTAATTGTTGTCATGATTCATCATGTTGTATTTGAGATGACTTTGTTGTATGTTGATGGGATACTCATGTGTTACTATCTATGTCTACATTGAGATTCCTTTTATGCCATGTGGTAGGATGATCATCATGCATGATTTTTATGTCATACTGATAGGAGTATTTTTGACTGAGAGTTCTTGTAGCAGAGCATCTCTTGGAGCCACTCCTACGTGAGGGAATTTTCCTTGTATGATAGTGACATCACCTCTTATGTACATCATCACTATTAACAACACTTAATGCAGTGGCCTACACCATCTTGATATCAGGGCCGGGAGACGTAGTCCCTCCTCGACGAACTATGTTATCAACATCTTATGTTTTCTTGTGCTAATGATTGTCATGTTCCTCTTCTTTAGAGTATGCAGATGATTTCATTTATGTTCTTTTAAAAATGCAATTTAACACATGACAAAAGTAAAAGGTATTGGAAGAATCCTTTGTCACACTCAGACCTGCATAAGATAAGATGTGTACAAAGTAGTTTTAGACAGAGGGATTATTTTGGTTGGGCACAACATTGTTTTGTTAATGAATTGGTTGGGTTCCCAAATCGAAAAAAAAGTAATGCCATCTATGAGGGAATGACAACCATGGAGTGCCATGGTCTTCTAGGGAATGCCAAGAAGTACTAACACATGTTAGACAGTTCCAAGGAATTTTAGGCATGCCAAGACATGCCAAATGCTAAGGCATGCCAAGAAGTTCCAGGCGCTAGGGTGTGGTGCCAAAACATGCTAGGGAGTGTTGGGGCCAAGTTACAGGGAAACACATTGGAGAAGTAGCTTAAAATGGATGGAAATCAATGAATAAGAGTGTGATAGGGAGTGTTAGCTAGCGAGTACGAGGTGTGCTAAGTGTCAGGTAGTGCTAGGATGTGCTAGGGAGTACCAAAGCAAGCCAAGAAACGCAGGGGATGCTAACACGTGAGGCATAGTGACAAGGGATTATTAGGCATGCCAGGTGTTATGGCATGTCAAGATTTAAACTTTGTTGCTTAGTTGTTTAATTTTATGACCATGGTTAGATGTGAGCCTTGTCTTCATAACTTGTTAAATTGGATAAGTTGAAATTATACATGAGTAGCCTAAGATGAGTTATAGGAAGTTCTTAGGTGAACAAGGCATAGTCTATTTGTAGTAATTGTAACTTGGTCAAGATGTTGTTATAGTCAAGTTGTTGTGAATATAGTTGAGGCAAGATTTTGTTGGGTTCCCATGTTGCAAAAAAATTAAGGCTAGTTGTGAGGGCATGATAGCTAAGGAGTGCCAAGGCATGCTAACAAATTAAAAGGTGTGCTAATACATGTTGTAAAGTCTGAATGCATTCCAAGGAGTGTTGGGGAGTGTCAAGGCTAGGCACAACATTATTTTTTTAATGACCTGGTTAGTTTTCCAAGTCACAAAAGAGATAAGGCTATCTATAAGGGCATGACAACCAGGAAGTTCCAACATGTGCCAGGAAATTCCAAGAAGTGATAACACATGATAGAAAATTCCAAGGCATCTTAGGCATGTTGTTGGGGCCTTAATTCTGAGCTTTTGTAGGAAGACAAGACGTGAACATGTGGTAGGGACGATCGTTTGATTTGCACTGAAGCTGACAGTTAAGGAGGGGAACAAGAACTAGGAGTGGTCCTACAGTTGTGGAAAGGTGACAGGGGAGAGAAAGCACATCCAAGAAAGTAGAGAGAAAATGAAGCCAAAGGAAGAGTTTACCAAGTAGGAAATAAGTGGAACTGGCAGTCTAGACGTGGAGGAGAGGATAAAAGGCAAAAGAAAGGATGGGAAAGGGTTGGTGATTACTAGCTATTGATTAACCAAGCGAGCCAGAAACCAATGCAGCCTTCCTAAGTTGCGGAATGCAGGTACACCCTTGCTCTGTTGGTCTCTGATCTATGGGTTGGGTCATTCTTGTTGTTGAGGATCACACTTTGAGCCTTCTGTACTTATTTACGTATTTCTTTCTATGAAGCATAATGAAAGAGACAGTTTGCACCTTGTTGAGTTCTATAATTGTTCTTTAAATTTTTTAAATATTTGTTTATATGTTGTATGATTTCCTAAGGGATTGTGAGTAGAATAGTATGGTTGGATTATAGTAGGTGCTTGATTGTTATGATTTAAGATCGATTGTAGGTTGTGGTACCCTTCATGCCTCATTCTACCCTCTCACACTTCAATGATGGTACGCCTCGGGTGAACTCCTTACCCACTCTGGGTAAGGTGAAAATGTCAACATTATTCTAGACTACAACAGAGCCTTGTTGGCACCTTGAGCTTGAATCCAAGGTCTCTTCGCTATTCCCATTTTTGTGCCAACACATGCCAAGTCATTCCAAGCGCTAAGGCATGCCAGGATGTGTCAGGTGTTATGGTGTGGCACAAACACATGCTAGTGAGTGTTATGGAGGGCCAGGAAACACATGGGAGCACTAGCTTCAATTACATCGAAATGAATTAATATGACTGTGTGATAGGGAGTGTTAGCGAGTTCCAAGTGTGCTCAGGAGGGAGTGACAAGGTATGCATGGTAGTGCCAAGGCATGCTACAATGCTAGGGAAGCATGTAATGTCCCTCAAATAATAAATAATAAATAATAAAAATATTAAATATTAATAATAGAATATAATATTAAAAATAATAAATAAATAATTAATAAATTAATTACATGCTCTAAATAAATATAGATAACAATAAACAGAAAAATAGTAAAAATCAATAAAGCTATGAGAAAGTAAAAACAAAAGAAATAAAACAAGAAAGCAGTAAAGTTGCATGTTGACACATGGAGTGTGTGCATGTGGTTCCCCTTCCAATATCTGCTCTATTTAATAGATGGTGAGGAAGATGAGAGGCATTCCATCATTTCATGATTCCACCATCCATTCTCTTGGGAGAATAGTGTTGTGAGACAAAGGATACCCTGGTAGTAGTACATTGATTGAGGGCTTGGGGATGGCTAGTTGTAGCAAGATTTTTTCAATTGAGCCTACAATTGGGTGGAGAGTCATCCCTGAGACTTTGTTGCAGGTAGAAAAATTAAACTAGCATTCAACTAGCATTCCACAGGTAAGTTTTCTCTCTTCACTCATATTTTTGTAATTTAATGTTAACTGGTTGATAAATTGCTTGTTGATTATAAATCGCTTTATTAATCTAATTAATTATGTGTTGTTATTTCGAGGCTTTTACATATGGTATCAAAGCTTAGGTTCAACTCTTACGGCATATAGACATTTTAATTTAGAAAAAAAAATTGATCTCAAAGATTTATCGATTTTTTTTGCGGAAGCCGTCAACATTTCTGAGTGAAATTTCCCATGTGATTTCTTCCCTGCATAATTGTTTTTGGATTTTTCTTAATTTTTAATGATCTAAATGGGTTTTTGTTTAGTGTGGCTTCCAGATCTACAGATCTATTTGAGTGATGATAGTTTTGACCTAATGCGGATCTTGGATTTTTGGTTCTAATAGTACAACATGAGGTCCCCTAATTTTTTAATATAATATCAGATTTTATTTTTCCAAGGTTTCTACTATAACCACCATAAATACATAAAGGGGTCGAAATTTCCATTTCTACTACCCAAAAAGCATGCATGCGTGTATATGTGTTTCTCCCTCTCATAGAATGAGGTCATTCCAAAGTCTTTTTGTCGTGGATTCTTCAGCAAGAGCTATTAATCCACTGATTGTGGTAAGAGCTATTAATTGCAGTAATTTTTTTATCGTGGCTAATACATATTTTGTTGGCGTAAATGCTGGCAATTCCCTAATCACATCATCTCCAAAGAATTCCATGGATTTCACATTGACAAACTCTACAAGAAAATTGATTCCAACTGTATTAAATTATAACTATCTACATGTTGTTATCTTATGCCTAGTACCATGCAAGTTTAAAGGCACTGCATAAATTTTCTTCTTGCAAAATTTCTTCAGGAGTTGCATAAATTAGTTTGTCCATCCCGACTTCATGGGAATTACATTTCCCCATATTTAGTCTCACGCGAATCTACAATCCATGGCGAGCATGATTTTCCCCTTTAGCTATGTCGATTTCAGGCACCAAGGGCCAAGTTTTCACTCTTTAGATCGACTTTCAAGACTGCGATGTTCTTCATCCCATGTAAAGAAACTAGGAACAGAGTTGTCTGCAAAATTTAGGTTATATCTTGAAACGTCTACAAAAAATGGCTATCATAATAAAAGGCCATATTCTTGTTGGGATTCTCGACGTCTATTCATAGGATGAATTTTTACTTGAGATAAGAGTCTTTGGTGACATTGAATTTGGGGATCTGCACTGAGACCCCAATGGTTCTTTTTTTTTTGAGTCACAAACATTAAGAGGATGTCATATTTACTTGAATGAAAATTCCCTTTTGAACGTATTACAGAGGTAGAATTTTTTTTTGAATTCCATTTCAAACTTTTTGAAAAGTCGTTTTCATTTCTGAGCAAGGGATCGTTTTCCTGAAAAGCTGATCAGGGTTTATAAATTATTTGGAGCCATTTAACTGAAAATTTCACAAGAATCCATTATTTATGGCTTGAAGAGATCAGTTTCTAATTTATTTTTGCGGGTCAAAGGCCTGTCAACCATTTATTTCTCAATTGCAAAGATTGTGAAATTATAACTTAATTTTTATTTTCTTTTCTAAAATTCTCTCATTTTCCAATCAAATACTGAATTGTTGAAGGCAAACTCCATCAATTTCTGAAAAGATCAATTATTGAAAGGTTTTTGTTGTTCAATTTGGCATATATTTTGTGGATATAACCCTTACTGTTTTGACAGGTTCTGCATTGAGCATATAGAACATCTATTCTACCTAATGTGACAACATAAATTATGTAGGGGCTAATTACATTTTTTTTGGAGAGCCTAATATTTCTAGGAACTGCCATAATTTTGTTAATTATTTTCTAAGGTAATGTCTGGGTTGGTCATGAGTTTATTTTGACTTCTTTTCATCAAGGTCGTATGGATTCTAGGCCTCCTTTCTCCTCTAATATGTGAGCAAAATTTTGAGATATTGCTATCAAATTCATGGGCATTTCTAAGAGTATATTTGTCAAAGATTTGAGGCATTTAAAGGTTTAAAGTAAAGTTGTTTGGGGACTTTTACAGTCAAGTTGTCCACCAAATTTGTATCTATTACCTCATTGATCTCTTGTAGCTTAAGAAAAAAAATTTGTTGATCATTCCATATTCAATAAGTTTCTTTAGTGTGAAGTGCTCTTTTTCTTTCTAAAGGGTCCCTCTCATTCTAATTCTAGTGATTCTTCATCGAGTTGGGAAATTTGAAATCAAGGAGACAACGTCACTATGTATTCAAACTCACTCCTTACAGAAATTCATCTGAATATGGGACTATTGAATTGGAAAATTGTACGTTTCTCTAGTGAACATCTCCTCTTTCACTTAATTTTGATATTGTATTCATACATCAAATGATTGTGAATTGGAAGAATTACTGATTTTGACGTTTCATGCCAACCATTTGATGAAATGTGTTCTTGAAAACTTTGCATCTGCTCAACAACTAGGCTCAAATTTGTAGGCTGGAATGCCCATTTTATATTTAGGTTTAGACTCAAATTTGTAAGCTGTAATGCCTATTTTCTGTGCCTAAAATTTTATAGTTCCATAACTATGTGTCACAAGAATTTTTGAATTTCTTAGAGTATTTTAATAAATTTGAAGAATATGCCAGCTATAGCATGAGTCTTGTTATTGGCATTAACATTGAAAAATCATAACAAATCCCTGGGCATATCTTCATTTGGATTATATTTGGACATTATTTCATATTAGTGAAATCACCATGACTATCCCATCAGGATGGATGCATACAGACTATTTGATAAAATATATGAATGAAAATTTTCAGATGCATGATGATTTAGAGTTGAGATAGCAAGTGGGAAGCTTTGCCTTTTCGGTTCTTGAATTACTTTCACCACTTTGAAATTGCCTCAGAATTTCACTTCTGAAACATTATACTTGCCATCAACACTTGTCAAGGGATTATGTATCTAGTTTCATTGGTGTTTACATAAATAAATAACCAAAATTTGAACTAGGACCATTTTTTATTCCTAGGTGATTTCTTCAAATTCAAAGAAAATACATCTCAATTCTGTTTTAGATTTGTGACTCTGTCTTCTTGCTACCCTATTTGAATATTTTCCATGTATTTAGTAAACACACTAATTTCAGAGCTTCCTCTTTTCTATTTCTATCTGAAAATATGTGCTTCATTTTGATAATAACTCCATTTGCATGAAGGAAACAACAGTTTGATGATTAGTAACAAACTCATTAGTTTATGGATTTGTCTATCCATGAGAAGGATATTTTAGTACATTATACCCATATTACATTGAGAGCTATCCTACATCTACTGAAAATAGGGTATTTCCCTGCAACATAGATACAAACTGAAATTTCATTTAAGAGTGAAACCCCTAGTGGTCTAGTGACAGAGTTATGTGACCTGTTTTGATAGAGTTCTTTCAATGACAAGGATTGTGGGTAGGGTATATAATCCACAAAAAATAGGAAAGAAAAAGTTAACCATTGCCTCAAATCCTTATATGTTGTTGTTTTCTTGCTTATTTGTGTATTGAAGCTAATTGATGAATATTTCTGATTGTAAATAGTATTCAAAATCTCATTTTATTTCATATTAGATATATGGATTCTGAATTGAAGGTGAAGTGTTTGAATCACAATTGATTAATTGTATATGAAAGGAAAGTTAAGGTTCGATTCTAGACCCTGTCATCCAAGAGTTTATTCTCAATACTATTGTCACAGTAAATCACATAGAAAGCGTTCAACCTATAATGGCATCAACTTAAAATGTTACAATGACTTTGCTCTTTATTAAATTTTAACCATTATTTGATACCCTATCTACCATTATTTGATACCCTATCTTTATCATTCAGTGTTATATCATATTCAGATCATTTTGGCCCATTATCACATCCACATCCATGAAATGATATTCTCGGATGAGAGCATTCCCGGAGAGCTCGACTCGAATCTACATGTGTCTTATTCCCTCTTGGAAATGGCTCAATAAACACACTGTAATTTCTAAGTTTTGTTGAGTTTTTCAGTGAGATGTTTTGTCAAACAACTTATATATGTATTGTGGTAGGTATATTTTTTTCTTGCCATTTACTTGAACACAGTCATACAATGACCATAGGAGCAATGTAGTGTATTTAAATCACAAGCATGAAACATATATTGTGCCCAAAAATGGTTTAGCCCAAAAAATACTCATTTATATAAGTCATAGTCATAAGATACCCACTTAGAATATCTGAGAAATTTCCACAAAGAAATCTGAGCTTACTTGTTTGGGTCACTGTGGTATTATATCAAAACAGTTGGTAGACAATGTATTATAGGCGTTTCTCTTCCAAATTGTGATTAAAATAACATGCACAGTACTAAGCATACATAAAAGACATATTTGAGAACAACTGATATACACCTCGCATTAAAGTTAAAATCACACACACCACCGAAAGTATACAGTCCAACAATAGTATGATTTTTGAGGTTTGAAATGATGATTGTGTATCAAATTTATCCAACCTAAAAAATCATAGGTTCGGTTGCTCACATTGTTGTCATTGAATGTTCCTGTAATTAACATTCGAAGTTATATTATTTTGTGTCATTCATCGCATATAGTCATTTTGTTTCAAATTATTAAGTTAAAGGGTCCAATTCTAGCATGTTGTGGTGGCTCAATAAAATCTTATCTGATCATTATCCACTTCGTGTACAATGGCTCGAATTGGAGTTTAATTATAAGGTGGACATAAATTGGAGTTTAATAAGCAATGCTTGGAGTTGTACGTGATTTTTCATTATAGTATGGGTTTATTATGGAAATTGTTAGGTTTTCTTTAATATCTTTAATATCCCTATCTATTTTCTTCAATATGTTGTCTTTTGTTTTGTGACTGTTGCAGAATTTTGTTACATTTTTAATTTGAAATGGTCAATCATAGAAATATTCTCATGAATTTTACATTACTTTTAATTTAGCCTCTACACTACTTTACCTTATGCTTGGTAGATCATATTCTTCAAAATTTACATTGATGGATTTTAATGAGTAGATTGATTGCTTACTTATCTAAGACAAATACTTTTATGGAACATCTAAAGTGTGTTTTATTGTTTAAACTTTATGATACATCTAAATCATTCAGTTTCGTTTAATTAATTGTTATGATGTTGAGAAAAATGTTACATGAGGTTCTGTGATTCAAGGTTAATTGCATATATTGGATAAAGTTGTCTAAGGAGAAATGGAAAGGAGAAACTTGCAAATTTTCTAATGATGATAACTAATGATAGCTCATGTGATTATGGCCATCTTGGATCAGATGAACAAAAAAAAAAGGTGCTAGAGAGATAGTTAAGGTGGTTGAGAGGAACTGTCACAACAAGGGTAAAAAATAAATAAGAAGAGGAAACCTATTTTAGAACATATTGGAAGAGTTTGGTATAATCATAGATTCTTACTCTAAAGGTATCACTATAATGTCTATCTAAGGATGATGCAGATAAAGAAGAAAATATTGGCAATCAACTAATGAAGTTGAATAATCATGGTAATAATGAAGGTCATTTTGAAGGAACCTGGAAGGTATGATGACATAGAAAAAATTGATCAATTGGAAGAGTTAGGTTGTGTGCATGACAAAATCTATAATAGTTTTTCCCTCTAATGGGAGACCCACGTTGTAAAGTTTTCCATAGGTGACTTACTATATGGATGAATTATGGATACAAGTTTCATGATCAGGCAATTTTATTATGTTGATGTCTTAAAACAGGAAATGATAAGCGGATTACATTTGGTAGCCATCTTAATGAATATATAAATAGGGTATTACCCAAGTTGGGGAACAGTAACAACATTTCCAAAGTGTATCAATGCTATGCTATTAGAGAGGAGGAAAAGAAACCACAATGACTGGAGGTGAGAAATTAAAGTCAATTTAATAAAATAGAATGACATGAAGAAGTTTCCATTTTTGAAGCTAGTAGACATGGAATATTAGAAAAATAAGACTAGGAGAAAAATAACAATATATCTATGAATATCTGGTAGGAGGAAATGAAGGGATGTTCTATCAAGAAGAAAGTTATTTGAAGGGTATTAATGAGTGGACTTAAAAACATGATTGGTAATGGTCATAGTGATGATCTACATCGCTTAAAAGTGTGAATATATGAAGTTGAGAATTTTCATAATGACCAGTGATTATAAACGAGGAAGATGTTTAAAGGTTTAAATGATTAAAAAATAATAGTCAAAGTATAGGAAGGAATGTTGCTAGAAATTTTATAAGGATACCTTGATAAGGATTGTGTACATATTGACAAAAGAAGTGAGAGTCAATTAATAGAGGTTGTACTTGATTGTTTTGCACTCAATGTTTCATGAGTAGGACTTCACATAGAGAAAATTATCAAGTTTATTTCCCATAGCATTAAAATAGGTTATTCCCACATAACACCACACATTTCAAATTTTCATGGACAATGATGGTAGTACTGTTTCCATCTATTTCAAAATCTAAAATAAAGATACTATCTAATGAGAAAGAATCTCTTATCCGACTTGAAGAAGGGTGAATTTACAATAAAGAAATCAAGTGGTATTGAGATAGGAACTTGACGAGATAAGAAAATATTTTTTGTGGATGAAAATGATAATTGTTAAGTGATGTATGTATAAGTCAACATGGATCGACAAACCCTCATGCAATTAAATTAAGCATGATATAAAATTAAATCATGATGACCTAGTGTTTATATGCAATTGCATATAGTGGTATTAGAATTGGTAAGCCAAAGGGTAAATGGATGTAAAACCAAGGGATTTTAATTGTGAGACAGATGATTTAAAAATAAAAATAAAAATAAATGATTGTATAACTAGTAATATCTTAACAATGAATTTCACTAGAATTTCCTTGGGGAGGGAAGAATATATGACAAGAAATTAAGACTCAAGATGATGAGGCTCATGTGAAATTTAACGATGTACTTAGATGATTATACCTATGGTGTAAATGGTAAACTTCCTAGTGGAAAGAAGTGGAAATGATTATTGAAAAAAGTAATTGGTGTCTTCATGAAAGCATAACACTAATAACACTAATGAGATAATATAGATCCTAGATGTATGTTTAATAATCTCAGTTCATAGTTGAATGTTTGTAAAGTAAATGAAATTGATTTTCTGATTAATCATGACAAGAATGGTTATAGAGTATTATTCTATATTTGATAAGTATTGAGATGTTTCTCATATTGATGGTGTTTCATGATATGATGGTATGAGGGCGATCATGCACATGTGGTTCATATTTATAGAGTTGTTACAATAGTGATGATGTATCCTTATTTTGATGATGATATGCATAGGCATTATGATGTTATGTCAAGGTATATTGACATATTCATTTACTACGTGATGATAGGTATTTAATGTTAAATAGTCATGATGGATATGATATGCATAACATGGGATAGGAATTATGATGCTATAATATGATGTTTATTGACATTTGGTTCATTTATTATGTGATGTCATGATATATCTTTGATACAAATATGTTGATGTTATATGATGATATTTTAGGAAGTGAAGCAGGTGGTAATTCCATGCAGATTTTATGACATGCAAGAGTATGCAGTTTTTACTCTTCAGAATGTGGTGATTAACAAGGACGTTATGTTATCATGATGACATGCAAGACTTGGCATGTGGATTATTTTCTATAATACTATGATGGTATAGCTAATGCATTGATTGCATGTTGAGGTCTGATGATTGATAGGACTCCAGAAATGGGCCAAGAGGGCTAGTTTATTTGATGATCTCTCGCGAGCCGATATGCGTGAGGGAAAATAAGTAACACCATATGGGATGGGGACAAACTCAATCAACACTACATATGCCAATGGTTCCTTTTTCTTGTATAGCTCTTGATGGATAGCTCTTGGGGGCTATCGGGCCATCTTGAGGAGGCCAAGTGCCTAATATTGAAGGCTAGGTGCCTAGTATTGTATTGTGTTGCCAAAGTCAGGTAGGGGTGTAAGGACTTCGATGCCTGGGGTTGTGCACCATCGTGAGTTGTGCTGGGAGTGGGCCAACCTTGCGAGATTCCTGGAGACATTGAGCATTTTACCGGATACCTGCCTTGGGGCCTTGCGTGTAGATGAGGTCTAAGTCAGGCGTGAACCTAGGGGCCAGCCTTGGACTAGGATACAAACCGAGGAGGCTTATGCCTAATTTTGAAAGTGGGAAAAAGGACAAAGATTCATTGGGATTTCTCGGTTGTTCCAAAACTTTCTATGCCTGCTAGTTATACTAGTTCAGCAGAGGGCGTCGGGACTATTACATGAAGTAATAAATAACAAAATAAATGTAATGTCCCTTAATAATAAATAAAAAATAATAAAA
>APFE031239462.1:92127-122194 GCA_000404065.3 Pinus taeda
GGTGTGTTAAGGAGGGAGTGACAAGGTTATTTGTTAGGTAGTGCCAAGGCATGCTAGACTTCGAAGACATGTTAGGGAGTGCTAGGAAGTGCCAAAGCATGCCAAGGAATGTAGGGGTTGCTAACACATGCCACATAGTTCCAAGGGATTGTTAGATGTGCCTGGTGCTATGGCATGTCAAGATGCAAACTATTTTCTCATTTTTTCTATGGCCACGCTTGGAATTGATCCTTGACATGGTAACTTGTAAATTGTTAAGTTGGATAAGTTGAAATTATACATGATTAGCCTAGGATGAGTTATATAGTAAGTTCTTAAGCAAAGAAGGCATGGTATAGTTGTAGTAACTATAACTTGGTCAAGTTGTTGTAGTGAAGGCAAGACTTGGTTGGGTTCTCAAGTCCCAAAAAGGTAAGGGTAGTTGTCAGGGAATTATAGCTAAGGAGTGTTAGGGCATGCCAAGGAATGAAAAGGCATTCTAACACATGTCAAACATTGCTAATGCATGTTGTGGAATGTTAGAAAGTGTTAGGGCAACACAAGGGAGAACAAGGTCAAAATACATGGAAATGAACAAATAAGTGTAAGTTCCAAGGAGTGTCAATGAATTCCAGGTGTCTTAAGGACAAAATGTGTTAGTAGAAGGTCATAATAGCAATTGTAGGAGGCAATCCTATGGTTACAATTATAAGGAGTTGTTCAAAGTAGTTTCAGACAAAGGGATACTTTGCGTTGCACACAATTGTTTTTTTACAATGACTTGGTTGGGTTCCCAAGTCGAAAAAATAGTAAAGCAATCTACGAGGGCATGACAATTAGGTAGTGCCATGGTGTGCCAATGCAAGAAGTACTAGCACATTCTAGACAATTGCAATGCATGTTAGGAATGCTAAGACAAGCCAACTTCTAAGGCATCCCAAGATGTGCCAAGTGCCAAGGTGTGGCATGAATGCATGCTAGAGAGTGTTAGCGCCAAGTGCTAAGGAAACACAAGGGAACAATAGTTTCAAATGCATGGAAATGAAGTGTCAGTGTAATGTACCTTCTGAACTTAAAGTGTTACAGGTTTATTTATTCTACAATTTTGAAAATTTTGGAGGCCATGGGACCCATGTTATTTTTGTAATAGACTTAGGAAGGAAAAAGGGGCTGAAATTTTTTGTTGGATTAGCGTGGGGGCACCCACATGAGAAAATATGCACTACCTTAGAGGGAAGTTCAAATGACTAAGGAGGGAAAGTCCAATTTATAATTGGAGTGGGGCCACATGGGAAAAGAGGGCCACAAATTATAAACAGAGGGGGATCAATCTCATTTGGTATCATTTTGACATATTGAACTCAACCTTAGTTGTTGGATTTGCTTAGCCATGTTACTGTGTTGTTTAGCACACAAGTGTCTTCGAGCAGAGATCTCAACCCTTGGTTCGGTGGAATTCTAGTGCCTCCCTATGAAGTAAATTTGTACTACCTTGGAGGAGAGCTAGTGGAGTTTCACAGTCACATCATTCAGCATTTGTCTCAGCTAGTTCATGTTTTTGGAAAATGCGGAAAGGGATCATGCAGGTGTTGCATGTGGGTTCATTCGGTAATCAACTATTAGGGGAGTTTGGGCATTGGAGTTATAGTGGCAGACCAACCTTTTGGGAGTGTTTTGGATGAGGAGGTTGCGACATTGGAACAATTCAATTTATAGTCACCAAGGTCTGCACAAAGAGCTATCACTGGGCTCACATGGGAGTTGGAGGAAGGAATTGTAGAGCTAGAACTGGTTGGGAGAAGTGGGAGGTCATTTGGAGGGATATTTGAGGACGATTGCCGGAGTTTGGAGAGAAAATATTGATAGGATCAGTCACAACAACATAAATCAAAATTAGAGGAGGGCCAAGCTATGAAGGGTCAATTTTTGAAGGTTGGAACCAAGGGAAACACTTTCTTGTTTTTTTTGAGTTTTTGGTAAGGATCATTCTCCTAATTTTATATAATTTTCTAGATAGATCTAAGGGGTCAAACATGGGTCACAGCTTAGCCAACAACAAGAGGAGCTGAGGGGAATTTGGGCCAAAATTACAAGGTCAACATTTGGACAATTCCTTCGTGTGTTACCATGGGTTTCTTTCATAGAGAATGGGATTAATTTCCCTTAATTCTCCGAGCAACAAGAAAGGCTATAATGAAAGATCATTTCAAGAAGTAAGACCTTTCTAGGTAGTAACAATGTAGCTCTTGGGTAAGATTACCAACAAATTTGAGGAGGGTGTTCCATTGTTCATTTTGGGATTTTGTTAGCTTTCCTAGAACAAGCCTAGGTGCATACATTCCAGCACCTTATTGTACACATATTCTGATTTAATAAAACAAGTAGACACCGCAGTTTGGTTGCCAATTTTATGGTATGATGGTTTGATTTAATTTTATGGCATTATTTTTACTATCCGCTTTGCATAGCACTATTTTTCCTAGCTTGGAACATTAAGTCAGTGAGTTCCATGTGTGCTAAGGAGGGAGTGACAAGGTATGCTATGCAGTACTGCGAAGGCATGCTAGAGAGCTAGGGAAGCATACCAAAATGTGCGAATTGGCAAGGTGTGTTAATGTGTGCTAAGGAGTGTTAGGGAGTGCCAGAGAAACATAAGGGAGCACTAGGTCAAAATGATTGGAAATGAATGAATAAGAGTCTGTGACATGGAGCTTCATAGAGTTCCAAGTGTGCTAACAAGAGAGTGACATAGTATGCTAGGTTGTGCTAAGTTATACTAGATTTTTGGGGTGACATGCAACCAAGATATGCCAGGTGCCAGGGTGTGTCAACATGTGCTAGGAAGTGTTAGGGATTTCTAGGGAAACACAGGGGGCACTAGCTCAAATTAATGCATGCAAATGAATAGATAAGAGTTTGTGAGGTGAAGAGTCAGTGAGATACAGGTGTGCTAATGAAGTAACAAGGTATGGTAGGTAGTGCTAAGGCATGCTAGAGACCAGGGAAACATGGCAATATTTGCCAGGTTCTAGGTGTGCCAGTGAATTTCAGGGAGTCTTATGGAGTGTTAGTGAGTTCCTGGTGTGGTAAGGAGGGAGCGACAAGATATGTTAGGTAGTGCCAAGGAATGCTAGAGTGCCAGAGCTACATACCAAGATGTGCAATGTGTCAGGCTATCAACACATGTTAGCAAATGCTAGCGAGTGCCACCGAAACACAAGGGAGAAATAGTTAAAACACATGGAAATGAAGAGATAAGAGTGTGTGATAGGGAGTATCAATTAGTTACAAGTGTTCTAAGGAGGGAGTGACACAGTTATATGCTAGGTAGTGCCAAGGCTTGCTAGAGTGTCAAGGACTGCTGAGGTGTGCTAAGGAGTGAAAATCATGCTTGCAAGAAATGTAGGGGATCGTAACACATGCCACATAGGGCTAAGGGATTGTTAGATGTTCCAGGTGCTATGGCATGTCAAGATGTAAATAGTGTTTCTTAGCTGTTTTATGACCATGGTTGGATGTGAGCCTTAACTTGGTAACTTGTTAAGTGAGATGATTTTATATTGGACATGAGTAGCCCAAGATGTGTTATAGGTAGTTCTTAGGTGAACAAGGCATAGTCTAGCTGTAGTAACTATAACTTGGTTAAGCTTTTTTAGTGATGGTAGGACTTGGGTGGGTTCTGGCTAAGTCTAAAAAAAGGTAAGGGTAGTTGTGAGGGCATGATAGCTAAGGAGTGCTAGGGCATGCCAAGGAATGAAAAGGTGTGCTAACACATGGCAGACAGTGCGAATCAATGTTGAGGAGTGTTAGGGAGTGTCAGGGGAACACAAGGGGGGACGAGGTGAAAATGATTGGAAATGAACAAATAAGAGTGCGTTCCATGGAGTGGTAGTGAATTCTAGGTGCCCCAAGGATGAAATGTATTAGGGGAAGTTTAGAATAGGACTTGCAGGAATTAAGCCTATGGTTGTGATAAGGCGCGAACAAAGCAATTTCAGCGAAAGAGAGACTTTGGGTTGGGCACAATAGTTTTTTGCTAATGAATTGGTTGGGTTCCCAAGTCACAAGAAAATTATGGTTATTTGTGATGGCATGACAACTAGGGAGCGTTAAGGTTTTCTAGTGAATGTAAGGTCCCTAAGTCGTTGAAAAATGTAATGCTAGTTGTGAATTCATGACTACCAAGGTGTGTTAGGGAATTCTAGGGCATGCTAACATGCGCTAGATAGTACAAAGACACGTTAAACAAGCTACGATGTCTCAAGTTCTAAGGAATACCAAGATGTGCAAGGGTGTGACAATGCATGTGAGGGACTTTCAAGGAAGCAAAAGGAAGGAGAAAGTTAAACTACAAGCAAATGAACACATAATAGGGTTAATAAGTCATCAATTTAACTTTTCCATGAGGGGCATGTTAGGCACACCAACACTAGGTTCCAATAGGTTCCATGTGCCACGTGTCAATGCATTCTAAGTGCTAAATGTTCCTTTATTTCTTATCATCTACTCTCCAATAATTTATCTCAGATAACTTTAATACTAAACCATGCCAAAGCATACCAAGTCATCTCAACGCATGCCAAACATGCTAAGACTTGCCAAGTTCCAACACGTGCCAAGTGCCAATGTGTGCCAGGCAGTGTGAGGCAAGCTATGAAGTGGCAGAGCATGTTGAAGAGTGCTAAGGTGTGCTAGAGAGTTCCAGTGCATATTGAGGAGCCTTGAGGAGCACTACGTAAAAAAGCATGGAAGTGAATGAATATGAGGGTGTGTCAGTGATTGTCAATGAGTTCTAGTTGTCATGCCAAAGAGGTAGTGACAAGGTATGCTAAGAACAGGTAAGGCATCCCAGGGAATATCAGGGCATCTCAAGAAGTGATAGAGTTTGCTAGGTATTTCCAGGCTGTGCTAAGATGTGCCAAGGCATGCCAAATGCTAAGACATGCTCAGATGTGTAGGGTGCCAAAGTATGTTGCCAATATATGTCAACGAGTTTCAAGGCAAGAAAAGGAATAACCAAGCTAAAATGCAAGGAAATGAACACATAAGAGGGTTAATACGCTGAGACTTCATCTTTTTCAAAAGGGTCATCATAGGCACACTAATAAGATGTTCCAATACATGCCACGTGTTAATGTGTGCCAAATGCTAACGTTGGTCAATGCAATATTATGCCAAGGTGTTCTAGGGCATGCTAGGGACTACAGGGCATGCCAACATGTACTTGGGCATCCTACTCATGGCAAGATGTTCTAGGTACAAATACATTACAAGGCATGTGAGGTGCCACAGAATGTTAGTGTATTGTTCCAAAGCATGTTAAGGTGTGCCATGAGTGTTGAGGAGTGCTAGGTCTCCCTCAATAATAGAATTGATAGAGCTTGATTGTGTATTAAATAAAATAGTTCCTACACACACTAATGGAACTTTATTTAAAAGAAATTTTCTAGATAATGATCCAAATAGAGATGAATCATGTGTTGACTCACATGGAAACTATATTCTTATGATTTGAGGGAAATGATACACACTAATTACTTCTTAACAAATTGACTGACTATAACCACTATGACCTTAGACACATAATGAAATAGACTCCACAACAATGCTCTTAAATTGTTATCTTTTGAAAAAAAAATATAGCAACATGTACATAGTGTCATCCAAAACTCATTGGAACGATCAATGATGATGAACATTTTCTTACCATCACCAAAACTAACCAGAAAGATAATTTGTGAGGGTGAATAAAATATCACCACTAGAAGTGTCACCAAAGAGAGAATTAGTGATGGTAATTTAATGACCCTCACCAAAAGTGTCGCCAAAGAGAGAATTAATGACGGGCCTTTAACGACCCTCACCAAAAGTGTCATTGAAACTTGCTTTGGTGACAAACCTTAAAGGACAATCACTATATACACTTACAACAATGATCTTTTAAATATTGTCATCATATGTTACATTGGTGATGGACCTTAAAGGTCTGTCATAGGCATGAAGCATCATGAATAACTCATTGGAATGATCAATGATGGTTAACATTTATTGACTGTCACCAAATGTAACCAAAAATATCATTGGTAGCAGCCAATAAAAGATCATTACTAGAAGTGTCACCAAAGAGAGAATTAGCGATGGGCCTTTAACGACCCTCACCAAAAGTGTCCCCATAGATAGAATTAGTAACAGGCCTTTAACAACCCTCACCAAAAGTGTCATTGAAAATGGCTTTGGTCACAAAATTTAAAGGAACATCAATATATACACTTACAACAATGATTTTTTAAAGATCGTCACCATATGTGACATTGGTGATGATCCTTAAAGGTTTTTCACATGCATGACCCTTAGCAATGACCTTTTTTCTTGTAGTGATCAATATATGGCTCATAAATGTGATTTGTATCTGAAAAGTCTATAGAATCCAAATCAATTTGAATGAGTTTGGTAATTTGTAAATCAGTTCCTTCTGAGTGTCATGTTAACTTTCTAAGTCTGATCCAATTTAGTTTCTGTCACTTCAATGCCTAAAATAGTAGATTTTTTCGATTGATTAACTTCAATTCCTTTGACATAAAATTCTATAATAGTAGAAGTTTCAATTTCTGCTGCAATTCTGAATCCCAATTATTTAGATTTTTTGGCTTTTATCCTTTTTAACTGAATCAGTGTATACTCAGTGGGGTCCCTGACTATCCTAGATGATTGTCTTGGTAATTCCGCCACAATGAAAAAATTTCAATTAATAAATTACACAATATCCAAATTACAACTAAAGTCTCTAAAAAGTAAAAAACAACACAGAAAGTAACACACACTAAAAAATGTAGGAGCTCAAACCATACAAACTAACTCTTCATAAAGATCAATCATGACTAGTTGGTGATGAAATCCAATGTCACAGTGATCAAGGTGAAATGATTTATAGAAAATGAGTGTTTGGAACTAGTTACCCTGACAAACTGCTTAATGCATTAGTTTGGTGCAAGTAACTTAGCTATAAACCATCTCGGCAAGGTTACCCTCCAAATAGTCCAAGTGAGTCTAGATAATGTTTGTTGAAGGTACAATGGGACATTCCCTTTGTCATCACCTTAAGTAGAGCCCTAGGATTATAGTCACTAATTTCACCAAATACAAAAATTTTACCTGGCAAATCGGACGTACATGCAAGGGAAGAGTAACTAGCTTAATCCCCTTAAAGGCTCCTCCACATGATCAATCAGAGGTTTACTTTCAAGTAACCCCAAGTACCTTTCAGTACCATTGTAATGCATGCAAATCACTATATCTAGGCTGACGAAAATTGTATGATCACTTCATCATATTCGATACGATCTCATGCTTAAGTCATGTACAAGAAGAGATTCCCATAGAAAAATGGAAATAATTGGATTTTCTCTCCGTAACTCAAGATTCTATTATTCATTTGTAGCTTTGGAAAGTTTACTTCCTTCAGTATTCCAAAGCCCTACTCTTATGCTATTGTAGGTGGCAAGAGCCCAAAAAAATGTAAAATTGTAGATGAATTTTAATTAACGTTGTATTATTAACATGTTCTTTACTCAATAGATAATCAAGGTGAAAGTTATGATGTTATGACACAACTCTAAATATTATTGCACTAAAAAATTCAATAACAACTTTCAAATTCAATGAAAGCTTATTTAGAGAAAAGAAAGAGTTCCTTTGATTTTTGGAAATGAAATGCAAAAACTCACAACTTTTCCAATTTTTCTAAAGCAACCAATTTCACTTTAATGTAATGAAAAAATGTAGGAAACAAACCAAATTCCATATTTCCCTAAATGTCAAATAAGCCAAAATACTCTTTATCTCTTATCTCTCAAAATATTTAAGAACACATAAATCAATCAAGAGAGTTGGAAAAAACACATTTTCCTTATGAATGCTTTTATTTAATGATAATAAGAGCATAATTGTGAGATATTTCAAAGATGAAAGCAACAATTTCCTTTATCAAAAAAAACAACCACAATTCCTTAATAAAAGAACTAAGTCTCAAGAAACACTAATTTGCAATTCAAAATGAGTTTGACCACAAAAAAGCAAAAAACTAAGGCTAACTAGTATATTTTACAGAACAAAATAAGAATATCATAAACAAAAAGACAACCTATCTTGTTTTTATCAATCAAAAATCAACTAGTCAAAACCCTATGTAATTTCTTCAGAAAGACTCAATTCTCAAAAACATTAACACAACACTCAAAATGAGTTTAGAAGAGATAGAACACAGTCTGAAAAAAGATAATGAAACTTCCAAAAAAAAAAAAAAACTCAGATATGGTTGAATAAAAAGACATATTTTCAAAACATTTCAAGGCCTACATGGGTATATAGTGTAAAACATACCACATGCACCTAACTGCTAAGGGTAAACTAGCATAAAACTGCACTCTATCAGCAAATGAAAGCAATGGATGGGCAAAAGATTCAGGGAAAAATAAAAATTCAAAGAGCCAACGACAAAGATCTAAAAGGTCATTAATCTATAAAGACTCAACTATGGATAGACCAGAAGAATCAAAAATCAAAAATAAGGAAAAGGATGAGAACAAAGACATTCCGCAACAGAGTTGCCAATTTATTACACCAGACAAACACCTCTTGTAGACAAGAGTGATCTCCCTACATCCTTGATGGAAGCTAGAAGCAAGCAATATAATTAAGCTCACCCTTTCCCTAATTTGAACTTGTTTGAATTATAAGAATTAAACCTAATGTATGAGCGTCTTACTTATTTTAGGAAATTCACGATGAATATTCCTTGTTGTGATTCGATGCATCTCTTCAATGCTTGATAAAAGTTTCAAACATCAACCATAAAAGGATCAAAAGCACATGCGATATAATAACCCAAACAACTTAACCTAATGATCAAGAAAATTAGGAATTGAATTTTCCTTAATGAAGATTATAAACAATTATAAACCATTCATTATTCCAATAAGACAAATCAATGGGAGAAAGTGTTCATTTGGATTAATCAAATATTAAGAGCCTTACAACCTTCGCCTTGATGATATGAGGTCCCTTCCAAATTCCTTAATCTCCTCCTTAGATGACAAAATTTCCAATCTTAAACATCTTAAACTAACACCATAAGTTTATCTTCTCTGAGTTCTAACCACCTCAATCTCTCTACCCTCTAGTCATTTTATAGGCCAAGTGGAAGAAGTTTCAGATCCAAAATAGGAGGATGAGACTCCTTAATTAATGGATTAGGTTTCCACAAGAAAAGGGATTAAGATGCATCATCTAAGAGTTATAGTTTGAATAGTCATCACCTAGAAACTTTTAGTTGGAAAATATTTGACCAAATATGTTGATAGAATGTACTTTTATTTTTTACTTTTTTGAATTCAGCTGTGTGATTTTATAATGGTAGATAGAGCACATCTTTGCACTTTTCTCAGAGTTAATTCTAGTGAAGGCGCGGGAAACTCTATGAAAATCAGCACAAGTGGAACTTAACAAGATTTGACAACTATGTTCCCCAAATTTCTCATCTACTTAAAGATATTTTGGGTTTTTTGTCTTTTGAGGGAGATGGTTCAAACATGTTCATGGATGTTAAAAAGACCCATGAATTGATCAAGTGTCATGGTGACAAATTGACATGTAACATGATGGGAGATAAAATATACTAAATCACTCGGTTGTTAAAAAACAACGAAAAAAGAGTGGGATAAAGCATCGCGGGAGAAAAGGCAGGTTTTAAAATAAAATAAAAACAAAGAAAGAAAGTTGAGGTTTTGTTAGGGCCTAAATCTACCTCAGGCTGAGAAAGGCAAGTCTAGGGTAACATCAAACCACGCTTAAACTGGTAGCTAGCCCTACTAGGTTGGGAGAGGGCTCTCTCCTTGTCAATCTCAATGAAAATATATCAAGGATAGATATGAATGATATGAATACTAATTTTAGGCTAGATATGTTTGCTCAGAGGAATTTGATTGATTTTAATGGTTTGTTGCTGGATCAGATGAGGAAGGCAACTTTGGGTCGGGGAAATCAACACAGAATTGCAGAGGTTTCTGTGGGGTGAGGTAGGCAAGTATTTTAGCACTTTGAAATGAGTGTAGTGGTGAGTCTAAATACTAGTGAGGAGTTGGAGAGGGCATGCAAGTGTCATGAGTTCTCTTTAGACAGTAGAAAACATGTAAAACTAAATAAACCCTAAGGCAGAGCACTGAAACACCAATGGATTCTACCTTTTATACTTGATTCATTTAGTTATGCAGAATAAGAGAGATGATAGCACACATAAACATAAGATAAACTGAATTAAAGAGAAAAAACAATTTTATTTCACATTACCACAAGAATCCCATAAAATGCTGCAAAACCCTAGTTTATTTCCTTGCCAAACTGCAGAAGTGATGTACAATAGTGCTCAATGCATCCACAAGAGTCCAAGCTTGACAAATGACTAAGAAAGTAAAAGATATAGGAATCAAACCACATATTCTAGCCATCAGGGGTCGAATCCATGAGTCAAGGAGCTGTTTCAACAAGATCTCAACTAGGAACTGAAAAATAGGCAGTGGAATAGCGTGCCTCTAAAACTATGGAAACTGATTCATTTAGTTCAAAACCACCTAAAACTGATGTATCTACCTCTTTAAGTCATTTTTAATCACTTTTGACATCACATTACATAAATTTACATCATATTACATCATGAATTTGACCATGAGAGAAGAAAAAGTCAAACTGGTAGAAAACTAGGCGAAAATTTGAGTTTTTGTGCAAAACTGGGAAAATTTTGCCTCATGCACAGTGCCATGAGCTTGATGCGCAGCGCGACTTGAAAGCTAAGTTTCAAGGGCTTCCCCTTCACCAAATTAGTTTCAAGATGAATTGTTCGAAAGCTCTATCTATCAAATTTCTATGAAAACTAGAAGTTTTGGACTTGGAGTCCATTTTCCACTTCAAAAATCACTTCTCCCAAGACTGCTTCCCATGGGTCAAAAAAGTGGTAGAGAGGGCATTTTTTGGGTGTTTTTTTCCCTTTAGGTGACCTAGATCTCCTCCAAACTCCATGAAAATTTATGGGTTTTAGTATTTTTTCATGAGAAATCTGAAAATGCAAGCCATTTTGTAGAATTCCCAACCCACTCAATGTGCAGCTCCAGTGGCACTACACATCAGATGAAATTTCCTATGTTCTGCAAAAATTTGATGCGCAGGGCCCTTTTCCAGAGCAATTTTGGAGGCCTTCCTGGTGTCCAAATTGGATTTAGAATATCTCTTTGGAAATATTATTGAGTCTACTTTCCAAAAAATCTTGAAATTTTCAATTTGGAGTTCATTTCCCCTATCAAAAGTGAAATCTCCCAAGACTGGTCAAAATGTGCAAAATGAGGTTGCCTAAATGCAGAGTGTTGTTGCAGTTAACCTTTGAAAGTCTTCCTCAACTCTAAATTAATATCATGATATCTCATTGGAAAGCACCTCCTGTGTAGTTATCATTTCACTCATCAAGCAAGTCATTTGGCAAACCAAGCTAGGAAAATCATGATTTTCCCAAGGTCACTCCAGAGGTGCAGCAATTCTCCTGAGGAAACTATATTTTTGAAATTTCTCTAAAACCATGAGAACTGTGTAAAACTTGAAGGACATTTTTCTTCCTTGGCCTATTGTGGACAAAAAATTCTCTCACTTTTTCCAAATTCATTTTTCCTTTCTCAGAAACATCATTTGAGTAAAACCTATCCCGATGTGTGGAATAGGGGATTTGTCGAAATGAAGTGAAATGAAGGGGATAAGGAGCTTCTAAATTCTTGAGAAACTTTTTTGGAGTAGGGAGGGATGTTAGGAAATATGGGAAAGTGTAATTTCAAATATTGAGTGAGGGGAAGGGGTGCAAAAGGGAAAAACACAGGGCTAGCCTAGAAAATTATCAAATTGTAGCAAGAGGCTAGGGTTTGTGGGAAAATAATGAATTTGAGGGATATCAGTGAAGGGAAGTGTTTAATAAGGTACATGAAGGATATGGGAAGGTGTATGAAAATCAAGATACAAGTTTTGTTGATGATTTAACCATAAAAGAGAAATTACCTTCAAAACCCTAGGAGAGGGAAATGGGCCTTACTCAAGCACAACTGAAACATGTGGTAGTAAGGGGGAAAGAAAGGAGTTTAGTCATGGTAATAGGTTCCTTTCTAATAATTTTTCCACCGATGTGAGGTCTCCTAGGCTGTACATTCTTTTCTCTTGAATTGTCACTTAATGTTTCCTCTTCATATCTTGAGTCACTGTTTCTTGCCATGATGCATTAATGCTTGTGTTTCTTTTGCAATGGATGGAGTTAGCAAGGTGAGGAAGGGAAGTAGCTTTCAACTTATTACATATATAAAGTATTAAAATTACATAAAAATTTTGTACATAGAAATAAAAACTATGTTTTATGTAAAAACAAAGTTTTGAGGTAAAAACCACTTCTTGAGCATATGGTCATTGAAATTTTGATTTTTTGAACTTATTGGACCTCCTCATGTGCTTGCTAACCCTTTATTGAGTTTTTTGCTGACCATGGTAACAAACCCTAGAGCTAATGAGACCTAAAAGCCTAAAAAATGTTTTTTTGCAAATGTAATAACAAAAAATGAATGTAAATGACCTGAACATGCGAAATAGGTTAGCAGTTAAATGACATGAGGGAAATTGACAATGAACCACTACCATCAGTTGATCCATGACCTAATGGAATGTATCTGATCGAATGGGACACCTAAAATGCATGCACAAAGAGAAATTTGATCACTAATGGACGGATGAAAATACCGAAACTAACATTGGCTCCAATGGGGATGGTAGCTCCTAGGAGGTGCTAAGAACTATAGATCTCTGAAAAAGAAGACCAGTGCCTCTTCCATTGGGTAAAATGGAGTCAATAACTTCAACAAAGTAAAACCAATATCTTGACTCAACACTGACTCAAACAACTGACACAACACTCACTTAATTAAAACAAGTACTTACAAAGTATTTTAATAGCAGTAGACCATCGGGATTTGAGGACTTTAAATCATGATGACAACCACCTGCCTACTGATGAAATATGTACCATTATGTGAAGTGGGCCTTCCAATGTAACCAATCCAGCAGATGGCTATATACTGAAATTCTACTCTCATTTTCCTCGAGCAAGTAGAACGATGCACATGTAGGAAACTCACAATAACAACTGAAACCAAGGCTTATGCTAACGAACTAGGCAACATTCATTTTTTCTAATGCTTGCAAAAGAATGCCAAAGAGATCTTGAAAATCTTGAAGCACTATCTTGTCTTGAGATCCAGCAACAAAATTATAGGTACTCCCTTCCCTATGATCTGAAAGAAGAGTTGGCTACTGATTGATAGGAAGGCATAGGGTAGTGTAAGCTTCTGTTATCTGAGTGCTAGATGTAAATTCCTCAACCATGAGAAATTGTAACTTGAATTCTAGCATATTGTCTCTCTTAGGCTCACACACCTCAATTTTATAGTCTAGGTCATTCTTAAATAGAAAACAATCTTCAAGATTATCAAACATGACAGCCCTATCATCTTCATGAAAGAAAATATTATCTGTTTGCTGATCTATAAGGCTATTTTCAAGACTATCATCATTTTCAAAAGAGGAAAAAGTTTCACTAACACCTTCTTGACCATGTGCACACTACAAACCCATATTAGCTTAAGTTGTAACATGACCTTTCAAGAGTTGATCTATCTCATCTTCAGATAAAGGAGATAATACTTTTTGTTTTCTTTTGGTCAAGCAATTTTTGTCTTCTTAAAATAACATGAAAAACATGAAAAACCTGAATGACAATCCTCAATTCCCTGGTCTTCTGAAATGTCTCTCACTTTTTCCAAGTTCATTTTTCCTTGCTTAGAAACATCATTTGAGTAAAACCTATCCCGATGTGTGGAACAGGGGATTTGTCGAAATGAGGTGAAATGAAGAGGATAAGGGGCTTCTAAATTCTTGAGAAAATTTTGGGAAGTAGGGAGTGATGTTAGGAAACAAGGGAAAGTGGAATTTCAAATATTGAGTAAGGGGAAGGGATCCAAAAGGGAAAAACACAGGGCTAGCCTAGAAAATTGTCAAATTGTAGCAAGAAACTAGGGTTTGTGGCAAAATGATGAATTTGAGGGATATCAGTGATGGGAAGTATTTAATAAGGTACATTAAGGATAGGGGAAGGTGTATGAACATAAGGATACAATTTTTGTTGATGATTTGAGCATACAAGAGAAATTACCTTCAAAACCTAGGAGAGGGAAATGGGCGTTACCCAAGCACAACTAAAGCATGTGGTAGCAAGGGGGAAGATAAGGAGTTCAGTCTTGCTAATATGTTCCTTTCTAATAATTTTTCCACCCTTGTGAGGTCTTCTAAGCTATACATTCCTTTCTTTTGAACTATCACTTAATGTTTCATCTTCATAGCTTGAATCACTATTTCTTGCCATGATGCATTGATGCTTGTGTTTTTGTTTGTAGTGGCTGAAGTTGGCAAGGTGAGTGAGGGCAACAACTTAGAACTTATTACATATAGAAATATTGAAATTACATAAAATTTTTGTACATAGAAATAAAAACTCCTTTTTACCTCAAAACAGAGTTTTGAGGTAAACATATAGAAAATATTGAAATTACATAAAAATTTTGTACATAGAAATAAAAACTCCTTTTTACCTCAAAACAGGGTTTTGAGGTAAAAACCAAAAACCACTTATTGAGCATATCATCATTGAAATTTTGATTTTATGAACTTATTAGACCTCCTCATGTGCCTTTGATATGGTAACAAACCCTAGATCTAATGAGACCTAAAACCCTAAAAAATGGTTTTTGCAAATGTAATGACAAAAAAAAATGACTGTAAATGGCCTAAACATGTGAAAATAGGCTACCAAGTAAATGACATGAGGGCTGCATGAGAGAAATTGACAATAAACCTTGACAATGAATCTACATGATGGAAATTGACAATAAACCACTACCATCAATTGATCCATGACCTAGTGGAATGGAGCATGAGAGAAATTGACAATAAACCTTGACAATGAATCTACATGATGGAAATTGACAATAAACCACTACCATGAGTTGATCCATGACCTAATGGAATGGAGCTGATCCATGACCTAATAAAATGGAGCTAATCGAATGGGACACCTAACATACATGCAATTTGATCACTAATAGAAAGATGAAGATACTAACACTAACAAGTTAAAGGGTGGGTAGACCTTAAAACCCGAGAGACTACTTAAAAAATATATACTAGAGAGGTAAACACTTAAAAACACCTATTATGGAATCACAGGGATTGATTTGGCGACAAATCTCTATAAATCTCTATCAAGGGGAACTGGAGTTAAATATTATTCTTTAGTGGTAGGCTGATGAAGAAGTCGTATATGGATGGGGCCCGATGACAAGCGCATAATTTTTATGATGTGGAAGTGATATAAAATGGTATTGTTATACTAATTGGATTTGAGATACAAATACGTTGTATATTGTAAATGTTATTTCTATATTTGAAGCTAGTTTTAATCCTGGTAGGGTCGGACGAATCAAGATGAAGTAGACAATTAATAGTAAAGGATATGAGAGTGAAAAAAAAATGTCGTTTCGTGGGGTAAGTTCAATCGAACATACGGTAGATCTAACTTTTCTTTTCTCGCTTAAGTTTCTATTATAAATTAATAAAATTGGTGGGACTTGTTTTACAGTTTGTTTATTTTACATAACCTGTAGTGTCCTACCTAAGATATTGTAGGACGAATCAAGATGAAGTAGACAATTAATAGTAAAGGATATGAGAGTGAAAAAAAAATGTCGTTTCGTGGGGTAAGTTCAATCCAACATACGGTAGATCTAACTTTTCTTTTCTCGCTTAAGTTTCTATTATAAATTAAAAAAATTGGTGGGACTTGTTTTACAGTTTGTTTATTTTACATAACCTGTAGTGTCGCACCTAAGATATTGTAGAACATGAATGAAGTTTTCGTAAGGGAAAGTCGTGCAATAACATATCCCTAGAGGAGGACTGATTCAAGTTGCAGATGATGTGAGGGTGAGTTATTTATCATCCTTCTAGTGATTGAATCCAGTTGAGCTAAATCATGTCATGGGTAAAATTGACCACTTGAAAGAGATATTATTCATGAGAGAAATCAAAGTTAATCCCAATTCAATGTCCTTGGTCACAAAACTTACTGTAAATGGTGTTAGGACGAGGGAGTGAAATCTTTAAACTGATACTTTGGAACAGGGTAACAAGACAAATATAATAAAACACATACCTTGATATCTCAGTATCAAGTAAGAGGAGGGTTGTAATAGGAAAGAAATGCTACGTACCTTCCTTCGCTCAGAAAATTTCTACGCCATATGAGGAAATTGGGGGTTTAGAAGTATATTATATTAATTTGGAATTCCAATGTGGAACCCTAGATGGAATTAACACGGAAACGGGTTTGGAATAAAAAGCAGTGAAGATTAGGGGCAACGATTGAGAAGGGAGGCCACTGAAAATGACTAAGATATGCCCTCAACGAAATTAATCATAAAGGCCAGCACCTAAATAGTTTATTGCAAAGAACAATCAAATTATAATTAACCAGGTGACAATGAAATGGGTAGATATAACTTATAGTATAGGATAAATCATAGATCAAAGGTACTTCATCTCATCCTTGAGTAATAAAGAAGATTGATGGCTAGACGGTTAACCGCAACTTTAATTCAAAGACAAAAGAAAATAGATATTTCCCGGAAGTAATGAAGAATTATAGTAATAAGCAATTACAGGAACCGATTTTACAACTGTGACACCATTAGATTCCAAATAGACATCATTAAGAGATATTTCACAACCTTAAAAGAGATTGTTATCACATATTACAAACAGTGAGTAAGATTATGAATAGAGCTTCGAGACCATACGTTTCAGGCGATTCCCAAAAGACAGGAAACTAAAATAAACTATAATTATGAAACAATGGAAATATGTATAACGTTGTAAACATCTTGTAAAAAAAAAGAAAAACTACTCGTTCACTAAACCAGGAATGCCATGAAAGGTTTAACTCATGGTAAAATTTTAATAATATTGTAAATAAGTATATTATGGCGTGATAAGCCTGAATAGAACATGGTCCCTTCCAAATTCATAAATAAGCAACGTACAAAATAATAGCTTCCAAATTCATAAATAAGCAACGTACAAAATCATAGCTTCAACCTTGAGCAGGCTTGGCTACCAATTTTACTGAATCCTCAAAAAAAGGGGTGGAGCTGAAGCAAGTTAAACTTGCATAACCTAGAATCTTTCCCATTCTCATGCATATAAAAATGCACCTCAAATAATTGCCCAAATAAAACTTCAATCTCTGGCAAATTCACACACTATCATTTGCGGACGCTCCTCAATCATATGGCTCAAAACCCAATATATATATAACAATTATCGCACATATGCTTTTATTAACCAGCAACTACAGCGCTTGTGGCTATTCAACGCATCTTACCCATTCACCGGCTGGCGCCTTAAGCCATAGCATCAACTTCACCAATGTTAACACTGCATTGCCCAACGCATATCCAAACTTCACTTTCACATATCTCGTAACCGTTACAGCATTCTGCATTCGACTCAAACTCCCGAGCGCTTACATTCATTTTCCAAACACAAGGTTCCAATATACATATGCGCCTTTCTCCATTCGGCGTACCAAGTTGTCTCACGCACATTCAACTGCAGGTTATAATTTTCCCGCAGTTCACAAGATACGCATACCTTGTTATCATCCACGCAACTTCATGATTCTGCCATCAATTCTCTGCGTCCTTCATTAAGGTTCGCTTATCAAACAAATACGACCTCTGATTGCTTGAAGTCGGATTTCAATCTGCTGCAAACAGGTTCATGCTAACGCTGCAACCCAGCATTTCCTCTGTGTTTGAATTTATCTCATTCTTATGGTTCCCTTCCTCAATCCTTTGACTGATGTCGCTCCATACACAGTTTCGAATGACCAGGTTCACAAATTTCCCAACGCTGCAATTTAACACTCCTGCTTTGGGTTTGATACACCACTGCTCCCTCCGCGTCCTTAACGCATTTACCTTTTACCAATTCGAACACATTCAGTTCATTTCAACTGCTCTCTGGTATTCCACAAATCGACTTTTGAATCTTCACTCTGCACCTCAGGCATTTATCGATTACTGTTCCCTCGATTCAAAATAGACAGAAAACAAATTCTACGCCCTTTCTGCATTCCATCTTGTTCAATGCTCAGAACCTGTGTCTACAACACTAAACAATACCATCAGATCCAAAACCCAAACTAACATATAAGTCAATTTCATCCTTCTGACAAACAGAGTTTTAATCTCTATTAATTAAATCACAGTTTACTGCATTATATGGGTTTTCAACCGATATACCCAGATATCCAGCATCCATTTTGAGACTCAAAGTCGATTTCATTACTGACCTTGAAGGCTCACTATTAATTATCAATTAATGTTTGCAAAAACTCTGTTCCATATAGAACTTGCGCCTTTCAATGATTCCACTTGCAATCAGTTCAAGTGATTGTGCCAACATTAATTTCATTATTACTTCTAGTTCGGTGTTAGAATGCATTCTCAATACAACCCGAATTACAGAAATGAAATGTACACCTGTTCATATAAATGGATACACACAATTCTGAAAAACACTTTTCACATTAACAAATGGAATACTTACAAACTTTGTCTTTGCCAGATATTCAACATTCATGGCTTTCCAATTCTCTGGAGGCTTATAACTTTGGCTGTCCAAGCCTCACCTCTATCCCCTCTCTCTTTTTTTCCAAGAAAAAGTTATATATAAGTCATAGCCTTTCTGCACATGAAAGAATTAGTTGTTCAGTTATAACTCAATCTTTATCTTCATTTAACTAAAGTAGACCACTTTTAACTACTTACCTTTATTGAAATTAACACAAATTTAACAACTAAGTCTTTCTAAAATCTTACATTTAGCCACAACATGTAAGCACCCGTCACGTTGCTGGCCCGGCCTAGATGATCCTGCGTCAGGAGTCTTTTGCGAACCAAATTTAATCTAGGCCTTAAGATGAGTTCATAACTATTAAAAAGTAGTACAAGACACACAGGTCAAGCAGAGACCGACCTGTAGCAGTGTAGGAGATGGTCAGTGGAATAAGAGGTTGATGTTTATGAGACGTAAGATCTAGAAGGACCGACTATACACACATGCATTAAAAAAGAAGGAAAGAAATCATAAGAAATCAAAATAGTGGGTGAGAAGGAATTCGATAAATGTAAGAGGTAAAGTGAAGTTAACTAACCTAACAGTGCAGACAGCGTTATGGGCAGAGACCTACTTTCTCATGACCAAGTTCAAAAAAAAATAAACGGCTAGTTGAACTATAACAAATCGAACAAATAATTGTGTTAGAAACCTCTTAAGGTCATGCGGGAAAACGAATAAAAAAGAAATAAATATTATTGTGACATAACGGTCGCATTGTAACTTTCAGCAAGAGCATAGCAATGGAAATGAAGAGAAATTTACCCCAAACTATACCATAAATACAATAAGTAAAGATGAGGTTACCTGGTGGACAAGTGAAGAGTTCGACACCGTAGTTACTGAGACCCTGTCTGGGCTTACAGGACTTGAAACCAATAATTACAGTGGATTAAAAAATCAACAATAACAGTCTAGAATATAAGGAAACGAAAAATAATAAAATTTTAAATCCAAAATATGGAACCACACCTGAGTAGCTTTTAGATTAATAACTTATGGTGGAGGAGTCGAAGCTTCCACGATCTGGGATGAAATGCATATGCCAATCTCCAATAACGCATGACTGCAGTCAACAAACCAATGTCTGAAAAGCGTCAACCAAACTCCAAATGAGGCACTATCCAAGTGAAGGTGAATGGTTAGTGTTGGACAAGTCCTATCTCGACCATTCGATCTACGTGTTTAGATCATCATCGTTCAATTAAACTGACCAGACACTCCATGAGACTATCACATAGATAATGGTAACGTGGCCACCTACGATTTGAGCTCCACCTCCAAGAACTTAAATAAATTTCCATGCCTCAAGCCACGAGACTCCACTCATATGGAGGGAGAATACATTTTAAATGGAACATTAATCCTCAGTTCATGTGACCATATGTGTAATGATGTCGAAGTGTAAAAGGGTACATTTCAATGATATTATAAGTGCTATATATTACTTAGGAAGGAAGGGGTGAGTAAATTTATATGTATTTTCCCTAGGAAGGGAGTCAATATCAATATGCATGATTGTGATGACGATGTCATTAGTGAAGTGTATGTGACAATTACTGTAAGTGCATGTTTGAAAGTATAGGGCACAAATATATATAGTCCATGAATGTAACCAATGTTTAATTCAACTCTTGGAATTCATGTACATTGGAATAAAGCTACAATTATCTATACCTATATAATATTGACAACAAGATTTTAGTGCCAAAAGATAAGAGAAGGAATAATATATTTGCATGCTGAAATACCAAAAAGTTGATTCTAACCCTAGTCACTTCGTATTGTATTTAAAAATAAAAAATTAAGTTTAGGGGTTTCGAATGTTATCTTAGTACGTGACAACCATGATTAAGTTTGATGTTAAGAGAGTTGTTGTCACAATGTGGCATTGGAATTTAGATTATGTTTTCTTTTCATATTAAGAAAATCTTTGTTATAATGCGATTTTGGACCATGGTTGTCACAATGTGACATTGGACCATCACACAATCTTTGACACAATGTGACCATGGTGATTGACCATGGTTAACCATGATTAACCATGGTTGGCCATGGTTTATTTTTATATTGAGACAATCTTTCTCACAATGCGACATTGGACCATAGTTGGCTATGGTTTACACTTGTTGATTTTCATATTCATATAATTTTTGTCACAACGGGATGTTGGACCACGGTTGACCATGATTGATTTTTATATTGGGATATTTTTTGTCAAAATGAGATGTTGGACATATTGAGACAATCTTTGTTACAATGCACTATTGGACCATGCTTGACAATGGATGACCATAATTATTGACCATGGAGGACCATGATTGGCCATGGTTGACCATGGTTGATTTTAATATTGAGATAATATTTGTGAGAATCTGACATTGGATCATTGTTGGCAATGATTGACCATAGCTGACCATGGTTGTTGAAATGTGATGTTGGACCATGAGATAATGTTTGTCACAATGTGACCATGGTTATTGACCATGGTTGACATTCATATTGAGACAATATTAATCACAACATGGTTTTGGACCATAGTACAACATAATTGATCACATTCAACCATGTTTGACCAATGTTAACCATTATTGACCATGGCTAACTTTGATTGACCACAGTTGACCATGATTTCTTTCCATTTTGAGAAAATATTTGTCACAACCCCATATTGGGATTATGATAAACCCAAGGGACTAATAAGCTCAAGGAGTCAATACTAAAGCCCAAGGGATTAATAAACCCAAGGAATTTATACTAAAGCCTATTATAAACCATGCCAATAATATTATACCCTAGGAATATGAACCCCTGGATTAATAAACTCGAGAAATTGACATTATAAACCAAAGAAACTAATAAACCCAAGTGATTAATATTTAAAACCCAAGGGAATAATAATGGTCGATCATGTTTGACCATGATTGATTTCCATATTGAAAAAATCTTTGCCATAGAGTCAAGGGATTATTATTATAAACCCATGGGATATAAACCTTAAGATAAATATTATGAACACTAAGATGAACATGAAATCCTAACATCAATATTATAAGCCTTAGGATTAATATTATAAAACCAAGGGATTAAAATAAACAGAAGAGATTAATATTGAAAAGGAAATATAAACCCAAACTAATAACATTGAACCCTAGAATTAATATTAAATCATAGGAATATAAACCCTAATATTAATCATCCTAAGGGATTATTATTGTAAACATAGGAGATTAATAAATCTAGGGGATTACTATTGAGAACCCAAAAGATTAATAATATAAACCCTTGGGATTAACATTATAAAAGGAAGTGATTATTAACATTATAAATCCAAGGGATTAATAAACCCAATTAATTAATAAATCCAATGAATTTATATTACAAACCCAAAGGATTATAAACACAAGGGATTTATATTAAACCCTAGGATTATTATTATAGAACTTATAAATTATATTATAACTTTAGAATATGAAGCCTAGGATTAATAAAACCAAGAGATTTATATTATAAACCTAAGGAAATAATAAACCCAAGGGATTAATACTAAAAACCCAAGGGAATAATATTCACCCATGGGATTAATATTGTAAACCCTAGGAATATAAACTCTAAGATAAATATTATAAACCTTAAAACAAACATGGTTGACCATGGTTGATTTTCATATTAAGACAATATTTGTCACAATTCAACATTGGACCATTGTTGACCATGAATTATTTTCGTATTGAGAGAACTTTTTTCACAATCTGGTGTTGGACCTTTGTTGGCCATGGTTTATTTTCATATTGACAGAATTATTGTTACAATGCAATGTTTGACCATGGTTCACAATGGATTACAATAGTTGTCACAATGTGATATTGTATTGGTCCATCAGATAATCTTTGTCACAATGTGACCATGGTTATTGACCATGATTAACCATAATTAACTATGGTTGATTTTCATATTGAGAGAATCTTTTCAACAATGTGATGTTAGACTGTGGTTGACCATTTTTTATTTTGATATTGAGAATCTTTTTGATAATATGACATTGGAACATGGTTGACCATGATTGATTTTCATATTGAGAGAATTTTTGTCATAATTCGATGTTGGACCCTAGTTGACCATAATTAACCATGGTTGATTTTCATATTGAGACAATCTTTGTCACAATGCGACATTGGACCATGGTTGACCATGGATGACCATGGTCGACCATGGATGACCATGGATGACCATGGTCGACCATGGTCAACCATAGTCGACCATGGTTGACCATGGATGACCATGGTACACCATAATTGACCATGGTTGACCAATGTTGAACATGATTGACAATGGTTAACCATGATAAACCATAGTTGACCATGATTGCTTTCCATATTGAGAAAATCTTTGTCACAAACCCATATTTGGATTATTATAAACCTAACTGATTAATAAGCCCAAGAGATTAATACTAAAAAGCTAAGGGATTAATAAATCCAAGGAATTTATATTATAAATCCAATGGATTATAAACCCAAGAGATTTATATTAAAGGTTATCAATAATATTACACCCTAGGAATATGAACACAAGGAACTAATACTAAAACCAAATGGAATAATATTAAACCCAATGGATTAATATTATAAATCCAAGGTATATAAATCCTAAGGTAAATATTAGAAGGCCTAAAAAAACTATGGTTGACCAAGGTTGATTTTCATATTGATACAATCTTTGCCACAATGCGACATTGAATCATGGTTTATCATGTTTCACAATGATTGAAGATGGTTGACCATAGTTGATTTTCATATTGAGCCAACCTTCATAATGCGATGTTGCACCATGGTTGTCACAATGTGACATTAGACCATTACACAATCTTTGACACAATGTGACCATGGTTATTGCCCATGGTTGACTCTAGGTGATTTTCATATTGAGACAATCTTTGTGATAATGCGACATTGAACCATGGTTGACAATGGTTAACAATGGTTGAAAATCTCTCACAATGCGACATTGGATAGTGGTTGACCATTATCAACAATGGTTGACCATGTTGCCCATCCACTAAGGGTTGAAATAGAAATTCCTAAAAACAGGTCCAGTTTGCATGCTAGCTATATCTAATGCTTCAAACATTCCTGACTAAAAGCAAGTTCCAGTTGTATCTCTAGGATCACAACCATCACTAGTTATGTGCAGTGGGAGTAAAGATGAATGGCCCTAGAGAAGAGGAACTATAAGCAAGAAACTATAGCCATGCCAAGTGCAGTGGGAGAAAAGACGAATGGGCCTAGAGAAAAGGAATTACAATGAAAAAACTATAGCCATGTTCTCGAATTTGATAGTAACATCAAGCATATGAAAAGTAAAAAAACCGGCCAAAAAATTCAATACAATTCTAACCAGTCACTTTAGTTTTCTCTTTATCTTCTAATTGAACTTATTCATGTATCCTCTAACTTTGCTTCATCAATCCGACACATCAATAACAAAAGTATGCATGGTATAAAATTTAATTGTTCTTTATTTCAACTCCGTGTTTTTCTATTTCAAAATGTACTAAAGTCCTTGCTTTTCCATTTCAAAATCTAAGCAAGATTGCTACATTTACAACCCCACTTATTTTAAAAGTTTAAAATTTTTATAATAATTTGATTTATTTCAGGTATGTATTATTATTTTTTTTGTTTATTTATTTATATATATAAATATATTAATTATGTTATATTAAAAATTTACGAATAATATTTTTAAATAATTATAATATAATTAATTCATAATATATTTAAACTTAAAAAAATGGAATATAATCCTTATAAAGTTTGATAAAATAGTTTTATAAATTTTAAGTCGACTTTCTATTCATTTAAGTAGAGTTTCTATTTCTTAGAAACTAGATAAAAGTTCCTTTAAATGCTTGTGCTAATGAAACATGAAATCTACTTTATCCCATACGGTCAGTAAATTGAAAATAATTACTATGGCCGAGGCTCTCTGATGTAGCTTTAGCCCCCCAAATTACCAATGTTATGGATGAGAAGTAACTGATGTACAACGTGAACCCTAAAGGATTGAAGCATTCTAGCATTCGATCCGTGTAACATGGGGCTTTACAAATGTTTTTCATATGAAGTATGTCATGCAGCTATCGAAATGTATTATTAGGCAGGTTAATCTGAAAACCCATCGATTTTAAAGAAATCGATCCTAACTAAATCTACCAAAAATATTATCGCATCAATTGCACGAATATCATACCACCTTATATAAATGGACAAAAAATTAATTTTCGCTCTCTCAAATCTAGTGATATATCCTGGAAGGGATATACAAATAGGCCATACTTTTCCAAAATATTTGGAAAATAAATTGACAAATGGTGTTCTGAAGAATTTGAAAGTAACACTGACAAATGGTGTTTTGAAGAATTTGAAAGTAACACGTACAGAATCTAAATTGACCAGTGGGAGCTTTTTTTTTTTTTTAATTTGAAAGTAACACTTCAAGTAAAACCGTTACATGTTGAAACCATCGCCAACACACACAGAAACTTCAACCATGATCAAACCATAGTTTACCTGGGTCCCCAAGCCCACAGTTTCGAGGAACAAAACCTGAAACCACGGTCTACCAACAAAAACTACAACCGTGACCAAACCATGGTTTACCCAAGCCCCCAGTTTCGAGGAGCAAAACCACGTGCCCTATCGCCATATTGCTTCTTCCTCTCTATAGTTATCATACATGTCCAGATTCTACAATTCACATATGCAATTACGATAAAGAGTAGCCATTTATCATATCATCTCTTTCTATTTTATACCGTACAAATCAAATTTGATGGACGAAAAAGCCATAACTATTTGTTTGAGTAGTTTAATTGGTAATTACAGTGCAAATGAAGTTTCGTTCCATTAAAAGTTTTAAGTTTAAATTTTGTAAGGTCTCATGTGATAAAAATATAGTCTTATAGATTTAAAAAAAAATAGTCTTATAGATTTAAAAGAAATAGATTTTAAAGAAATTTATAAAATCTCTACCCAACCAAAAATCTTGAATTTAAATCTGGTTCATGTAAACATAATAAAAATATGGTTTTACCAAAATTACAAAAAAATACATTATATAAAAATGGGTATATGTTGTTATGCTATATAAATAAAAACTGTTAAATTTCATAATTTTAGGTGACTTCAAAACTTTTGATGACGCTAAATCTATTTCCAGTATCAAAAATATGATTTAAACACTACCTATCTAAAAAATAATTTTAGCGAAATTCTAACCCCTTTGGAACTTCCGGACGATTCTTCGAACCTCCGTAGACTACTCAATTTAATACTCGTTCATAATTTAGTTAATACTCGTTAATAATTTACACCTCATGCATAAATATTTTATGCGCATTGCACAAATCTGCTTTGAAGATTTTACTTCGTGCAAAAACTGAAGACAAATTTGTAACAAGGCTACATATAACTGATAATGAAACGATCATAGAAAGCAAGGTATTCCAATCCACGCTAAAAAAATTATCTACACATTATCCCGGAACTCCAAGTCGTATCAAGAAATTGCTTTGATCATGCGAGTTTAATTTTTTAATACAAGAAAAAATTATGTTTTATTTACTCCTATGCCCACCCAATCTATAAATATAAAATCATACGTGATACGAAAACTTTGGCCACACGTTGTAATAGCCCAGAGTGATAATACTTTCGGAGTTGTCTATAACACTTTCCAATACTTTCCACTAAACGGCAACTTTATTTAGCAATGGAGTTTGGGGCCTGCTCGACAATCAAAGTAGCAGCACTTTTACATATTTTAATATTAGCTCCGCGAGTGTAACCAAATAATTGATTGTAGGCCCTCGAGTGTAACCAAAGAAGAACGGCGGAAAGTCGATGAGTTTGAATCTTCTCACATTTTATATGTTTTCACAGGTGGTCTCTTCTCTCGTCGATTCCTCGGCTTCCATTTTTACAATTTCTTTGTTTTCAAACAGTATCCTTTCCTCTGTTGGATTCTTGGTCTTCCACTGTCACGTTATTAAGTAGGGTAATACTATTGTTGACATGCGGGCCTTCTGCCTGGATAATATTATTGCCAGATGCCTCGTCATCCTTGGTTTTCATATCATGCGTTTTACCCCAGAGTGCAGAATAAAGGCCCACAACGATCAAGATTGCTCCGACAACACTGCACAGTTTTTTTCTTTTTAATCAACATCAGCAGAATCAATCAACATCTTGAAATACACTTAAGTCTGGCTGTATTGACTTACCTGCCCACATGAAGGGAGACATGCACAAAGATAATCTCCAAGACTGCTGTTACAATCGTGCCAAGTGGATTGAAAAGTGCCACGAACACAGGGCCCCTTTTGCTTATACACCAAGCTAGCAAAAACATACCCACTGCGGAACATACCACAGCCTGAAACATGCAATATACGTGTCATGGTTCTGCTGTTTATTCGAATTAGTATCCTGTTATTATATTCCATGTGTAATGTTTTCAAAGTTATCCCAATGTTTTTTTCAGTGAAGGTTCGAGTCCTTACCGAGTATACAATGCTCAGCAGCTCAATATTCCATCCTATGGCCCAGACATTGGGCTTCTTATACTCCAGGATTACAGCCATTAGAGCAGATTCAACTGCTCCAATAAGGCTCATCAATGCTGTTAAGGATAACTGAGCGGGATACCTCTTCAGAATAGGTGCCTGTATCCAGTTCCATCCGCGCAAAATAATATAAGTAGAATAATATTGGAAAATGGATATATAAAATAATTAAGTTTAGTTTAGTTGTAGAAGTAATAACTAAAGATAATTCAAGTGTGTTTTTTATTTGGTTAATATGCATATGTAAAATATGCTAAAGTTAATTAATTAAATAAGTGCAAACCAATATTAACTAATTAAATAAGTGCAAACCACATGTAAACACTAGAACGAACTAAAACCAAAATATCATATACGAAAGCTGGTATTAACTGATTAAAAACCCACTAGGTGCATGCACAATGAAAAAAATAGTTAAAGTTAACTATATAATGATTGTTAATAAACATCACCTGAAAAGCAATACATGCTGACCAAGTGAGGACGCTTCCAAAAACCAGGATGGTGCCCAGTAAAATATTGGGCTTAGAACTGTATCTAGTTCGATGGTTTCTTACATCAGGTGATAGAACATGAAGTGCAGGACCTTTGTATAACGTCATGACCATTGCACCACAAACACATATAATTGTGCCAACAACCTTTGCTTGTCCTCCCAAACTTCTGATATTAACTGTCTCTATTCTAATCCAAACAACAATGAAGTTGAAAAAGAATGGTAAATAAATTGCATCTCAAAAATTAATGCCGGCGGATCAATCATCGCAATTCAGAATCAATAGAATCATATATTACAAAACACAAAGAATCCAACTACGGGATTGGTACTAACTATTTCAAAAAAATTCAATGCCACGATATAATAATATTGATCACAGGTTCTACCTTAGGCATGTGGCCATTACAAAGGTGAGAACAGGTACTAGATTAAACGCTGCAGACCCAAACGTAGAAGAAGTGTAGTACAATCCAGGAAAGATGCAATTCAGAGTAATTGCAAGTCTGTAAAATGGCGTTCAAAAATTTGTTTCATATGACTGTCTCAGGTCACTTATATTTACAATCTGAGCCAGCAGAGAATAGCTAATTTAATATATGTAGAAGATGCTTACCCACTTCCGAGCAAGGAAATTTGAAATATGATAGGCCATGTCAAAGGTTTGCGTTCCTTTCTGCAATGGTGGATGAAAATATTAAATCACATCTATCTAGTTATTATAATATCTCAGCTACTGCTCACATGCCCTCCAATTCCAGAATTCACAATTTATTTTGTATGTAATTCATTGATATCATGAAAACACTTTAATCTAGATGTAAACATAGAAATGAGAATGACTGTAGACTACCTCTCTAAAACGTAAGCGAAAGGAGCGATAGTTAATGATGCAAGAGCCATTCTATATGCAACATAAACAGAGTTACTCATTCCATCTATTAGAGCAGCTCTAACGATGATATACATCCCTGCAAATGTAACCTGATTTAAAATCTGAGAAAGATGGGGCATAAATTTCTCAATTCGCTGGAAAGAAACCATCTTAACAATATTGTCGATCGACCTAGCAGGATCCTCAAACGCTCTAGTAGCTTTCTTCAAGAAGATTGATTGGGTAGCCTTCTTATACCCATGGAAGGAGGCCCTTTTGTACCAACTAAAAATAAGATTCCAAATTGAAATGATTAGATTTTAGGGGAATATAGTACCAAGTGGTTAATAGAATAAACTTCAGAGAACAGACATAAGAATATTGACCGGCAGGTTTGATCAATGTGTATGCCTTGTATTTTGCCTATAACGACCCCAAAAATGTCCTGCTTATAAACTCTTCGTGCCAGTATCACACCTAAAGAGTATAACATGACGTGGAAATTATTCGGTGGCTATGGGACGGAAAGCAACATGACCTAAAGATACCTGCGGGCACGAAACAGTGGTAGTATATTATTTCGGGCAGCCTTTATCGACAACTCGTGGTGCTCGTGGGAGAGTGCGGTGCCCCCAGAATTCTTCATAGGTATTCTGAAATACAATCTGACTATTAAAGAATGGGTTATTGCTGTTCGTCGCATCACAAGTGCCGCACCAGAATAATTAAATCTAATCATAAGATACTTTTAATGAAAAATATTTCCTTTTCATATTTCACTTTGGGATAGCTTTCGCTTTAATGCATCTTTTCTTTTAATATTTCGCTTCGGCGTAGCTTTTGATTTAATGTATCTGCAGCTTTGGCATAGCTTTTGCTTTAATGCATCGGCACTACTTTGGTGGAGACTAGTTCTTATAAAAAATATTTAGTTCTGGGATAGCTTTCCTTTAATATTTCTGAAACCCTAGTGGAATATTTTAATTTCGAGTTTTAGTGGAATATTTTAATTTCGAGTTTGCTTGGTTTTTGGTTTAATCGTTGAGGTTTCCGGTTTAACGGTATGGTTAAATTTGTACATCTGAGATTTAAAAATAATAAAAATTCGTTGTGAGCTCAATAAAATGAATTGCTATTATTCGTATTGGTAGTCGTTTGATTCAGGAATGGTTTTAAAATTTTATATGCTCTTTGAATTGGTATGAAACTTATCTTACTTATGTTTGTATAT
>APFE031239462.1:123743-178770 GCA_000404065.3 Pinus taeda
TATATGGCCCACGGAGAAATGTTGTACACATGGATAAGAAACAACTGGAAACCGAATGGAGAAATAAATCTACATCTTGAGTCCAAGGGCATTCTCATAGCTGTTTTCACTAACCTGGAGGACAAAGACAGAGTTTTCAAAGGAGGACCCTAGTTCTATGTGGTTGTGAGCCTTTACCTCCGATCTTAGATGATGAACTTTGCTTCAGAGTGAGAAACGTTCACATCGGTCCTAGTATGGATTAGATTATACTCCTTACCTTTAGATTATTGGTTACGAGAATCCTTAAAAGCTATAGGTAAAAAATTAGGGCATTTTAAAAAGATATCAGAGGCGACTCTCCGAGATTAATATATGTGCTTTGCCAACATATTTGTAGAAATAGACTTATCAGGAGCACTCCCGAATGAAGACATCCTAGAAGTATATGATGATGAATGGGTACAGGCAGTTGACTATGAAGACATTCCATTCAGATGCCGTAAATGTCATGAACATGGGCACCTCTTCAGAGACTACCCACTCAACAAAAGGGAGGACAACCTGAAAACCAACACAGGAAAATACCCCGAAGGTTTCACCAAAGTGGGAGGCAGAGGGAAAGGAGGGGTGAAAAGTACCAAAAGAAACCCAGCGAGAACAAGCTACCAATTCATAATATTTTCAAGATTTTAGAAGAAGAAGGGGGGGCGGAATGGAATGAATAAGGAACTCGACGACATTCATATAGAGAAAGAAAAAGAGGATAGCATGGAAATCATACAGGAATAGAATGAACAAAAGGAGGAGCCACCAAGCATTATGGAACTTGGCAGGGAGCATGAGATGACCCCAAGCGAAGGAGGTATGGAAGACCAAGATCTACAGGAGATTCTCAAGAGGGAGAACTTTGAACTATAAAAGTTTCTAAAGCAACGAACCAACAAAGGGATAGACTCTCTACTACAAGAGGAGTTTTAAAAAGTACAATAGCTATTTCTCCGAAGGTCACAAACAAAAGCTACAGGAGTCAAAAGGAACTATGATAACTAGGAGAATATAGGGGTTTAATCAATGGAGATTACATCGAGACACTCCAACAAAAACCCAAGCAAGAAAAGAGGAAGAAAGAGACAGAATGATCTTCTGTCAGAGTGTGGGAAACTCATGATTAATTCAAGTAAGATGAAAGATCTCGCCAGTTACTCTTTCACAAACCCATCATTATGAAGCTTACAACCAGGAAAATTAGAGGACTAGGAAGTAAAACAAAACAAAGAAATCTCAATAACAGAATAAAAGAAGAAAAACTAGACATGGTGTTTATACAGGAAACAAAATGCTGAGTAGACAAGATTAGAGAAATACATAGCAAATGGTTTATCAAATATTCATACCTAGAAGTCAAAGGAAATAATACAGTGGGGGGAATTCTTACTCTATGGAATCGTCATAAATCTGAGATCCTGGATGTTGAGGCATCCAGAAACGACCTTTCAATGGTTATACAACCTTTGGGGGACAACGATTGTTACATGATCACAAATGTCTATGGTCCTTAACTTCTTGAAGACAAACTCAAGCTACTCACCTCTATGGAGGAGCTGAGAGAGAGACACCTAGTAATCCCCTAGATTCTAGGAGGGGATTTTAACATGATTATATTGCTCACAGAGAAAAAAGAAGGGACTAGAATGCTTGGATGCGACTCAATTGCCTTCCATAACTTCTTAAACAACACGAGACTGGTGGATATGGACACAATAAATGGTACCTTCACATTGAATAACAAGAGACGAGGAACTTCCCAAGTTGCCTCGAAATTAGATAGATTCATAATCTCGAAGGATCTCCTTCTCTCTGGTCATATCATGATACCTTTTATCCTTCCTTTAAGAGGCTTGGACCACTGGCCCATCTAGTTGGGAGCTTCATTTATTATCACCCCAAGGAATAGAACTTTCAGGTTCGAAAATGCCTTTCTCACTCACCCTGATTTCATCACTAATATGGAAAAATGGTGGGTGGAAGACATGCCCACCCAAGTGTTGAAGGCCCTGAAAATCGGGTTGACAACAAGGGGGATACCCGCCCGGTCCGGACCCTGGTTGGTAGCTCCTTATCCATTTGGTATAGCGGGTCCGACTGGGGATCTGGGACCAGTTTCCCAATTCAGTGTATGTGTGTGTGTGAAAGAAGGGTGATTATGTTCAGACTCGAATACTCCTATCTAATCTAACACTATGCTATGTATTCTAATAAATAGAAAAACATCGAAATTTATGCCAACCCAGGGTGTGATCTTTCTTCTATGCGATCTAAAAAGATTTCATAGAATAATTGGTAATAAAGATCATTCAGCCATCATAAGAAAATAATTCGATAAAAATGAGCTACTTCATATAAGAAGTTAGACGAAACAGTTGTTAAAACTTATCTCATAAATAAGCTATGCATACACTAAACATAAACAAATAGTTATCACTGTACAAAAGTGTCAAATGATAACTAAGACATTCATGCTGTAACATATAAATAACTGAAAACTGAATATCGCTTTAACGCATAAGAAGAAATGGTTAAGAGATAAAAGTACCATTTATAACTAGTCCTACTCATGAGATTCAAGCAATGATTGATTTATCTCTCGTTGATTCAACATCTACTAAGAGTACAAAAGTGCAACATCAATAGCAGATATCAAACGCAAATATCAAATAAACCCTGTTCCATTCATTCACCAAAACCTCCTATGAGTGTGCAAAAGTGCATGTTCTAATGACAAGTTTTTGATAAATTTCTGGACCCTTCTCTAAATGCATGAGAAGGGTATAAATACTACTAACTAAATAACTTATTTACAGAATTTGAGGATTCGGTTTAAATGATCGTCCTCTTTCTAAGAAAAACTATTCTAAAATTAAATTTACTAACTATTTCTAAATCTACTCCTTAATGTCACAAGCATTCAGTATTTTTCTAAGTAGAGTTAGCTGACTGTCTTCCGCCTTTGGTCGAGTTAAGCAAACAGAAATGGAAAGAGCTGTCATTCTCTTCTCAGTAAAACTAATGATATGCTTGAGAATCATCCAATAAATATGTAGCATTATCATGTATGCCTGGTAAAAATCCCATTTCAACTTGGTTAACCTTCGGATAGCTTTTGTTTCCGGTTTGCTTCTATCGCTGATTTTTTTCCAATTTTCGGGACTCGCAGGTGGCTAAGCAACTAGGGACCTTCCTTTTCGAACAATTTTTCTTAGCAATGTGCGATTAGCACGCGATTAGCGCTAAGCACTAATTGCACATTAGAAACTGCCTCTATTTCTTGATCCAAGCATCCCTGGTGCAGTTTTTGCCTCTGGCACCTTTTTCTCTCATTTGGTATAAAACTCAAAATTTGTAAAAATAGTATTTCTGTGAGCTCTTGACTCTGAGAATTAAACTGTTTGTTTCTGGTATCAGCGTCTTTCAGTATGCATTCAACCATGACTATACATGAGAAATCTGTGATAGATGCCTCCGAATAGTTTTGCGGCTCTTTTTCTTCCTTGAGCGGATTAAGTATGCCTTCCGAAATGTACATTGGAGCACTGCCTTCCCTCTTTATTGTTTTCTGCATAATGCCCTGTGTAATGCTTCATCCTTCTTTCCTGTAGTTTACATTGAGGTAGAAGTAATGATAAAGGACATAATAATAGGAAAACTTTTAAATGCCGAAGATATACAATACATGCCACCTTACGTGAGTTATTTTTTTTCGAAAACACAACACCCTACTTCATTAGCAACTGGCAATAACCCATTAACTCGCATTAAAACATACGACCAACTCTTGGTTAAAGAGTTTTCTCGAATAATGAGCCAGAACCAACTGTGATGGAGGATTCCTGCATTTTTGCTTTGCGATGTCGTAGATCGCAGTATCGTAATGTCGCAATATCATCATGTTGTTTTTTATCGCAGATCGCAGTATCGTATTTTTGAGATGTTGCAGTATTGCGGTATTGCAATATCACAATATCGCAATGTCGCAATGTTACAGATCGTTATAATTCTTGTGTAATTGTTGTGATATTTGTGATGTGCGATATGCGATATCGCATATCAGCAATGTTTTAAAGTTTTTCAATGAGAGCGTTTGTCTACAGCATATGCGATGCGATGAAGTTTTTCATGTCGCAATATGACTTTTTATCGTTTTAACTCTTTGGAAGGTGTATTCTATCATCCTTTGCGTGGTGCAATATCCTTTTGGGAGTAAATTTATTTTTCTTCATTATGAAGCTTAGGTTTTCTAGATTTTTCAAGGTATTTTCCTAAGTCCATGATGTTGTGGATTTCTTCTAAAAATAAAATGTAACATTAACTAATTTTTTTGAGGGTCCCCACTTATTTAGTATCAGAAATAATACTTCATAAGGAGGGGGGTTGTTGGTGGCCACAACAATTGGCGATTCACTGGGAAGAACCAGTTATCTCTGTGTTTGTATTGAACCTTTCAGCTTCCAAAACAACAAATCTTTCAGAAAATTAAACTTTATTATGGAAATATAAAGTACATTATACTCTAACTTGTCAATGATATTTTGCTTCAATTATTTTCAACTTTGATTATTTGCTGCCTCAAGTTAGTCCTTGCATTTACATCAGTCATTACTTGATCTGTAAACATAAAACAAAGTCTTCTCTGTAAACCAGTTTTAAAATATACTCATTTGTCGTAGGTAGAGCCTCTGCTGCCAGCAGGCATTCATAGCCTCGACAGGGTTACCTTTTACCCAACAATGATCCTTTATCATACTAGAAAAATCTACAATTCTCAAAGAAGAATCCATATCTGCACTTATTGCTTTTTCTTTTTATTCTTAAAGAACAATGTCTTGGTTTGGTGGCCAATTTATGACACAATCATTCACTTGATTTATAACTTTGTTGAACAAGTTGGCTCGTGATGAGACCCCTTGCCTCTTGATTGTAACAATCTTGAGTCATTGCCCTGTTATGATATGCAATATTTGGCAAAGTCAACAAGTTATAATATTTGTGATTATGATAAGCCAGGTTGTGATGAGACCTCTCATTTTTCAAGATAAAGTGTATCCTTGGATTGTTCCTCTGAAAATTATGATTTCCTTAGTAGGGAGGAAGTCATTGTCCTCTTTAGATAGCTCTGGATGACAATGATATAGTTTTTGGAAGTAACTGTTCTACAAAGAATCTTTATTTTGTTATTGATACCTTTCATTGCGCTGATATAAAATAATTTCTTCACTAAAGGTTTATCTTCATCAAACTTTTATGAAGTTGAAACTAGTGTCATATCTAAGCTAGAGTTTTTAATTGTATCTTTCAATAATAAAGATCAATTTTCCAAAAGATTTTCTATTTATACAAGCGAAAAATCAAAATCTGAAAGAGAGTTGGTATCTTTTTCGTAAATGCCTAATGTAACCATTCACAACTAGTTTTATTCTGAAAAAGAGAAAAACTATGATTCTCCGAAATAGAAAAATAATCTTCTATGGAAAATATTTTTATGAATTTGTCCATTGACAGGCAAAGAGTCTTTTTTACCTGCTAATTCCTTTAACACAAATGTCGATGGACCTATGAATTCTACAATTACAAAAGGGCCAAGCCACATTCTTTGAAATTTTGTATGTTTACCCTTTTCTTCATGTGCCTTGTCCCATTTTAAAACTAAATCTCCCACCTGAAATTCTTTTCTGGTCATTATGTTTGAATCAAAAGAGAATTTTACTAGTGCCTCATGATGAGCATGCGTTTTCTTAGCTTATTCTCGTTGTTCTTCTAATTTGATTATTTCCATTTTCCTTAAGTGTAATGAGGAAGTTGGTACTGCATCAATGTATTGAACTAGAGACAAAGAAGGAATTGCTAGATGAGTTGGAAGAACAACTTCTCTCCCATAAATTAAATTAAAGGGAGAAGTGTCAATGGAAGATTTTTCCATTACTCGATATGCCCATAAAGCGTATATTAAGGTTTTATGCCAATTTTTCTGATTTTGGTCTACTGTTCTTTTAATAATCCTGATTAGGTTTTTGTTTGTAGACTCGGCTAATCCATTGCCTTGTGGATAATAATTGGCCGAATATTTAAGTTTAAATCCTCTTTTAAGTGCAAATTCAGTCATTGCATTTCTAGAAAAGTATGATGGATTATCAAACATTAAATCGGAAGGTAATCCAAACCTGGTGATTATAGATTGATCTATGAACTCAATGATATTTTCAGCATTAGTCGTCTTGAGTGGAACTGCTTCTACCCACTTAGTAAAATAATCTGTTGCTGTAAGGATATATCTATGCTGCTTGGAAGAGTGAGGAACGATCTCACCTATTATGTCCAATCCCCACTGATTGAAAGGTTGGTCGATATTAACTGGTTGTAGTGGTAAGGATGGCTTCTTCTATCTTCCAACAGTAGTTTGGCAAACTTGATATTTCCTCACATAACTGTGCGAGTCTTTAAATAACGTGGGCCAGTAATATCCTCCGCGCAAGATTTTATGTGCAGTGGCGTCTCCAGCGTAGTGTCTACCTGCTGGTCCATCGTGGAGTTCCTGCAAGACTTTATCGGTGTCAGATTTCTCAAGACATCTAAGAAGAATTGAATCATAATTCATTCTAAAAAGAATATCATTTATTAGCTCATATTGTTTGCCTTTAAATTTTAGAGCTCTTTTCTTTGTGTAATCGAGGTATGAAGGAGCATATCCATTTTTAAGATAATAAATAATATCAACATATAATGACTTCTCATCATTTAGGCTTACCTCTTACACTTGTACCTCTACAGATGGGATTTCAGAAATTTGCGATGCTCAAGCCAGCATTTTGCAAAAGCCTTGACCTCTTACAATGTTTGCTGGTTTAATTTCTATGTCATATTCTTGTAAGGCAATTACCCAATTGGCCCTCTTCTCACCCACATCCTTTTGTACCAGAAGATTTCTTACTGCTGGAAATGGTACTATAATTTTGGTGTGGGCTTTGAGTAAAAAAGGTTTGAAATATTTCATCGGTTTGAAAACAGGATAAGCCTGTTTCTCTACGTCCGAGTAATTTAATTTAGCACCTTGCAAATTTGAACTAAAAAATGCAATTGGTGCTTCCACCTTTTCTTGATTCGTCTGAGTGAGTATCGCGGCATATGACTTATCTGAGGCAAATGTGTATAAAATAAAAGGCTCTAAAAAATTCGGAGTTGCTAAATATGGAGCATTAATGATAGCCTATTTGATTAGGTTAAATGCTTCATGTTCATCTTGGCCCCATTTAAAAATAGAGTTCTTTTTTATCATATTTTGTAAAGGAGATAAAATTCGTGAAAAATCTGGAACAAATCTCTTTACAAAATTGATTTGACCAAGGAAGGATTGCATGGCTTTTTTGTTATGAGGTAGGGATATTTTAGAAATTTCTTTCATTCTGTCAGAGTCGATGTGAATACCAAATTTTGACACTATGAATCCTAGAAGTTTCCCTTCACGTAATGCGAAAAACGATTTCTTTGGGTTAAGTGAAATTTCGTACCTTAAACATCATTGTTAGATTTGCTTTAAGTCTTTGAGATGGTCGCCTCGTTTCTTGGAGTACATGGTTATATCATCCAAATAAATTACTACTCACTTATTAACTAAACCTTTAAATGCAATGTCCATGGCTCTCTGGAATGTGGCACCAACATTAATCGAACCAAATTTCATCTTGCGATATGCATATGTGCCCCATTTAGTTCTTAATGTGGTCTTCAATTGATCATCAGGGTTTACCAGCACTTGATTGTATATTGAAAATCCATCCAAGAAAGACATTAATTCTGACCCTACCACTGCCTGCAATATCTACTCCATGGGTGGTAAGGGAAAGTTTTCCTTTTGACAGGCTTTGTTGAGATTGCGAAAGTCAATACAAATCCTAATATCTCTGTTTTTCTTTCTAAAAGGTACCATATTGGAGACCCATTTAGAATGTCTGACGGGAAAAATTATCTTGGCTTTCAACAGCTTATTGAGTTCAGTTTTTATCTGATTTTCTAAGTTGGGATGAATCTTTCTCAATTTTTGTTCGACAGGTTTTTCGTTATCGATCATCGGGATAGTATGTTGGATGATAGAGGTGTCGTATGTTTTAAGTTCATCATAATTCCAAGAAAACATGTTTTTCTATTGTCTCAAAAGATGAATATATGCTAGTTTTTCTTCAGGGGCTAGGCCAAGGCCTAGATTTATGTTTTGGGGTTTGGCATCAGTTCCTAGGTTTACCAATTCGTAATTCAAGGTCGAACTTTGGAGCTTTGAATTGGTAGACCTTTTAAACCGGTCTTTCAAATCGTACAGGTCTTCTAACTTGACCACTGATTTAGGTATAGCATTGTGAGTGTTATCTTGTTGTCATTGCTGATCATGTTGATCTTCATCGATTATTTTGTTGGAGTAGGACCCTTCAGAAGTAAGGAAATTTACGATATCACGATCATTGTTGAATATTCTCCAATTTGTGATGTTGTCAGGAATAGAAGGTCTAAAGATTAATTCTATTGACAATCTATCTGGACTAAAATCTTCAGAAGGAATGACCTTAGAAGATACGTTAGCTAAAAGGTTAGCGCTTGCATTATGGAGTCTGGGAATTGATGAAATATTGGATGCTATAAAATGCTCAGTCAAATCTTGCACTAGAGATTGATAGTGTTTTAAATGACTTGACAGGAAATGCATAGTATTCTGTACCTGTCTGACTACAATTTTAGAGTCTCCGAAGACTTGGAGATACTTTATGTTTATCCTGATTGCTTTGTACAACCCTTGAACTAAATCTTCATATCTGTTGTATTGTTAGTACAATAAAATTCGGGCCTGCATGTTAACATGATTTTGTCTCCTTCTGGACTAATTAGCACGCATCCTGCTCCTACTCCTTCGTTGGATTTAGAACCATCAAAAAATAATTTCCAAAACAAAGATTTATTTACAGGTTGATCTAAAAAATTGATACATTTTGAACTATCCGTTTGAGAAAAATTTTTGACTTGGGACAAAATAGAATGTTCTAAATATGGGGATGTATGAGCATTAAAATTGCCAAGAAAAGAATCTACTAAATAATTGCAAATTATGCTATTGTTATATGATATTGGTTCATTTTCCCCTTCTAACTCTGTTACTATGTACTTTTGATGTAATTCTCGTTCAACTTTTATTTGATTTGGCTTACCATTGTAAGGTAGCCACATATGCAACCAGTCAGTTGAGAAGTATCCATGGAATTTTTCTGACCAATCCCTACTAATAATTAAGCCATGAAACTCAGGGATATCATCTACTAAAATATTAATTACTTGACATACCTTCGGGCTCGATGACAACCTTATAGTTACTTGATTTAGTTCACCGATGACTTTGACTTGAGACCGATCCAACTGAACGATGCGAACAATGGATTTTTGTGGATGAACGTTTAATTTAGTGCATATGGACTTCGGTAGAATATTCGATGAAGCATCTAAATCCACTAAACAATTATGTACATTTTTGTTAAAAATTTTATAAGTAAAGAGAAAAGGGGGAGTATGATAAAAGGGAGAAAGGATCAATGCTGTTAGTCGTATTACTTGGAGGTCTTCCCATGTTCTGAGAAGCTTGAGGAATTACAACAACAAACAAAGGTGCAACTGGCAGAGCATGTAATTCTTTCATCATTATCTTTTGTTGATGCTTTAGCGTGCTCAATTCATACAAAGTGATATTTTCCCTAGTCTTTTTCATGTCATTTATGATATTGTAATCCATTTCATCTGAAACGATTAGTGTTTTAGATGGAGTAGGTGAATCTGTTTGGGATGAGCTGGTTTGAGTCGCTTTAGATGTCGTTTTCTTTGTTGTGACTTTATCCTTTGTTGCAGAGCTTGCACTCTTTGGTTTTGGGGTAGTTTGGGGAGGACCAAGCTGGTTTCTACTTCATGTGTTAACTACGGATACTTCTTGATCTTCCTCTTGTGGGAGGATGAAATCCCACATTCCTTGTAATTATACTACTTCTTCATCATCGGTTTTCCCTTCCGTGGCAATTTCCTCTTCCTATTCCTCGGATTCAGCATTTGTTATAGCATTGGGCGGCTTTGACTCCATTGACAAGATTCTTTTGAAAGCTCTGTAGGGCCTTCTTGAATAATTTTCTGCTACTTGCTTTTTTATGTCGACCATTTCACTAGACATGGTCTTAAGAACATTTTACAATCCCTCCAAATCGAATGGATCTTTTTCTTGTTTTTTCTTGGACTCTTCTTTGAAAGTGACCTTCTTAGACTTCCGGCCTTCTAACGTGGATTTCTTATCTAAGGTTATTATTTGTTTCTCTATTGTTATGGCTTCTTTCATGTTTTCAGCAAGAGTTGTTTTATTAGCCATGTCCACGAAGATTGCTATATTTGATGGTAATGCTGTGATATACCATTCACATCGCGCTTCCTTGCTGAGCTGGGAAGCAGTAGGAATTTTGTTTAGAATCTTATTGAAATGCTGATTGAAATCTTTGAACAATTCTCTAGATTCTGCCCTAAGGTTGGATAAGTCATTGATTAACATTGCTATAGACCTGTCGTCACCAAATTTGGTTAGAAATTGGTATTGGAAGATGTCCCAACTGGTAATAGATCCAGAGGGTAATGAAAAATACTAGGATCTGGCTGTTCCTTGTAGGGTATAAGGAAACAGTTGAACAACAACATCTTCATTAGTAACCCCGTTGAGGTTGATGGATAGCATAAAGTTGTTTACGTGCTCTTCTGCTAGCATGCCTGCCTCATGATTGAACTTGGGTAGCCATTTCTTAGGATGGGCCGGTATTTGACTCAAGGGCGCAGGCATTAAGACCGCCCCAGGATTGTTCCATGGAGATTGGGCCATTGCTGAACTGCTAACAGGGGGATTCGCAGAAAATGATTTGTGTGATTGAGAAGATGAGGTGACTATGATCGCAGATGATTGAGGAGGAGTTGTAGGGATTCCACTAGACGGATTGATAATGGTTTGGGGTGGTGGAGTAGATGGTTGACTTCGCGGTGGAGAAGTTGAGATGGAAGATGTTGATGAAAGAGTCTCGTTGTCAGACCCTTTAGGTGACTTCCTTGCTCTTTTCCTTTTAGGAAGAGGTAGTTCGGTTGACCGAATACCGAATGTTTCACTCTTAAGTCTGGTCAGGGGATGAGTAGGGTTATACTGTGAAGTAACGTTGCCCTGAGATTTATCTGATATTTGAGGGGAAATGGAAAATCACTGAAGTTTATGAATCAAAGATTCAACTTCAGGAGGTTCAATTACAGATTGATCTGAAATGTCAGGATTTGTAATAGTGGATGATGCTCTAGCGACTTCTAACACTGGATTTAAAAGTAATGGAGAAGTCGGAGGAGATGGTGAGGGCGAATTACTCTCAGAATGGTATTTTGATTTGGATTTACTTGCCATTCATAGTTCAAGCCCTCCTTCTAGTGCCAAATATATCTAAGGCCCCGAAAATCAGGTAGACAACAAGGGGGATACCCGCCCGGTCTGGACCTTGGTTGACAGCTCCTTATCTGTTTGGTATAGCGGGTCTGACTGGAGATCTGGGACCAGTTTCCCAATTCAGTGTAGACTGGAATACTTCTATCTAATCTAACGCTATGCTATGTATTCTAATAAACAGAAAAACATCAAAATTTATGCTAATCTAGGTGTGATATTTCTTCTATGCGATCTAAATATATTTCATACAGTAACTGGTAATAAAGGTCATTCATCTATCATAAGAAAAGAATTCGATAAAAATGAGCTACTTCGTATAAGAAGTTAGACGAAACAACTATTAAAACTTATCGCATAAATAAGCTATTCATACACTAAACATAAACAAATAGTTATCACTATAAAAAAGTGCCAAATGATAACTCAGACGTTCATGTTGTAACATATAAATAACTTAAAACTGAATATCGCTTTAACGCATAAGCAGAAATGGTTAAGAGATAAAAGTACCATTTATAAGTAGTCCTACTCATGAGCTTCAAGCAATGATTGATTTATCTCTCCTTGATTCAACATCTACTAAGAGCACAGAAGTGCAACATCAGTAGCAGATATCAAATGCAAATATCAAATAAACCCTATTCCATTCATTCACCAAAACCTCCTCTTAGGGTGCAAAAGTGCATGTTCTAAGGACAATTTTTTGATAAATTTCTGGACCCTTTTCTAAATGCATGAGAAGGGTTTAAATACTACTAACTAAATAACTTATTTACAGAATTTGAGGATTTGGTTTAAATTATCGTCCTCTTTCTAAGCAAAACTATTCTAAAATTAAATCTACTAACTATTTCTAAATCTACTCCTTAATGTCGCAAGCATTCAGTATTTTTCTTAGTAGAGTCGGCTGATTGTCCCCCGCCTTTGGTTGAGTTAAGAAAACAAAAACGACAAGAGCTGGCATTTTCTTCTCAATAAAATTGATGATACGCTTGAGAATCATCCAATCAATATGTAGCATTATCATGTATGCCTAGTAAAAATCCCATTTCAACTTGGTTAACCTTTGGATAAATTCTGTTTCCGGTTTGCTTCTATCGCTGAATTGTTTGCAATTTTCGGGACTCGCAGGTGACTGAGCAACTAGGGACCTTCCTTTTCAAACAATTTTTCTTAGCGATGCGTGATTAGCGCTAAGCGCTAATCGCGTATTGGAAACTGCCTCTATTTCTTTATCCAGGCTTCCCTGATGTGGCTTTTGCCCCTTGCACCTTTTTCTCTCAATCAGTATAAAACTCAAAATTTGTAAAAATAGTATGTCTGTGAGCTCTTGACTCTGAGAATTAAACTGTTTGTTTCTGGTATCAACGTCTTTAAATATCCATTCAACCATGACTATACATGAGAAATTTGTAATAGATGCCTCTGAAGAGTTATGCAGCTCTTTTTCTGGCTTGAGCGGATTAAGTATGCCTTCCGAAATGTACATTGGAGCACCGCCTTCCCTCTTCGTTGTTTTCTGCATAGTGCCATATGTAATGATTCGTCATTCTTTCCTGCAATTTACATTGAGGTAAAAGTAATGATAAAGGACTTAATAACAGGAAAACTTTTAGATGCCGAAGGTATACAAGACATGCCACCTTACGTGAGTTATTTTTTTGAAAACACAACACCCTACTTCATTAACAATTGGCAATAACCCACTAATTCGCATTAAAACATATGACCAACTCTTGGTTAAAGAGTTTTCTTGAACAGTGAGCCAGAACCAATTGCGATGGAGGATTCCCGCGTTTTTTCTTTGCGATGTCGCAGATTGCAGTATCGCAATGTCATCGTGCTATTTTTTATCGCAGATCGCAGTATCACAACTTTGATATGTCGCAGTATTGCGGTATCGCAATATCACAATGTCGCAAGATCGTTATAATTATTGTGTAATTCTTGTGATATTTGCGATGTGCGATATGCGATATCGCATATCGGCGATGTTTTAAAGTTTTTCAATAAGAGCGTTTGTCTTCAGCATATGCGATGCGATGAAGTTTTTCACATCGCAATATTGCTTTTTATCATTTTAACTCTTTGGAAGGTGTATCCTATCCTCCTTTGCATGATGCGATATCCTTTTGTGAGTAAATTTAATTTTCTTCATTATGAAACTTAGGTTTTCTAGATTTTTCAAGGTATTTTCCTAAGTCCATGATGTTGTAGATTTCTTCTAAAAATAAAATGTAACATTAAGTAATTTTTTTGAGGGTCCCCACTTATTTAGTATTAGAAATAATACTTCATAAGGAGCGGGGTTGTTGGTGGCCACAACCCTAAGGCACAAAAATGTTCCTCCTACAACAGAGAATCAAACACATCAAGTTAAGGCTTAAAGAATGGAACAAAAATGAGTTTGGAAATATCTTTTAAGCCAAAAGAGAGGTGGAGAAAAGATTAGAGGAAAATAATCAAATTCTCATCACAGAAGGCTTGACAGAGGAATGGAAAATGCAAACGGACTCTCTTCAACAAGAATGAGACAATAGATGCCAGCAGGAGGAAATCTTCTAGAGACAAAAATCAAGAGTACAATGGAATAAAGAAGGGGAGAGAAATACTAGGTTCTTTCACAAGTCTACCATGAAACACATGGAAAATAATCGGATCACAAAAATCATAGATCCTCAAGGGAAAGAGCTAAATACTCACAAGGAAATGGAATATGTTCTGGTACAACATTTTCAAAACATAGCAGAGGAGACCATCGTAGACATATCTGAATTCACTAAGAGCTTTGCTCAACATATTCCAAAACTGGTAACCAGGGAAAATAATTATAATCTCAACAGGCCAGTAATGGAAGAAGAGGTCAAGGAAGTAATCAAAGAGATGCACAATAGGAAAGCTCCAGTCTTGGATGGTTTCAATTTAGACTTCTTCAAAACATGGTGGGAAACTATCAAAAAGGACATTCTTGATGTGGTGGAGGACTCGAGAAAATAAAGAACAATTCTTAGAGCGCTTAATGAATCCTTCATAGCATTAATCCCTAAACAGGAAAAATCCATGACACTAGACAGATTCACACCCATAGCTTTATGCAATGTGGTGTACAAAATCATTTCCAAATTTATTGTTAACAGACTCAAACCTCTTCTTCCAATGCTCGTGTTAGAGGAGAAAATTAGAGATGTGGAAGGTAGACAAATTCTCAATAATAGCATTCAAGCTGACAAACTGGTTCATCCCCTGAAGACCAATAAGCAAGCAGGTATGATAATACAGTTGGACATAGCGAAATCTTATGATAAGCTAAGCTTTTCTTACATCAGGGAAGTTCTTAAAGCTTATGGCTTTGATAGCAACTGGATAAATTGGGTCATGGCCCTGGTTACCACAGCTAGTTGTTCAATCCTTTTTAATGGCTCTCCATCTAGAACCTTCAAGCCATTGAGAGGCCTCAGGGAAGGAGATATTCTTTCCCCATTCCTCTTCATTCTCATGATGGAAGGATTGGGCAAAGTGATCAATTCAGCGAAGGAGGAATGAAGAATCCAGGGACTCAAACTTACTTAGAATGGGGACACATTGACTGATCAACAATTTATGGATGAGAATATGTTGCAGGACATACACACAGTCAAGGAAGCCAAAGCTTTCAAACAAATCTTGCATGATTTCACGATGGCTACTGGCGCTGAGGTAAGCGTTACAAAATCAAAAGTTTTCTTTTTCAATATGGATATTTCTATTCAAAGAAATCTCTCTAGAATTCTCAGCTCTCAAACAAATCATCTTCCCTCCAAATATCTCAGAATGCCTCTCATTGATAAACCTCTTAGTAAGGAAGTGTGGGAGTCAGTTACAAATAAACTGAAGGACAAATTCAACAACTAGACTAGCAGATCCTTGAATTTAGCAGGAAGGCTAATTCTCGCAAAGTTTTTTTTTCGAAAGGAAAAATCATAATTTCATTATATGGTGAAAAATTGCATGTAGTAGATCCTTGAATTTAGCAGGAAGGCTAATTCCCGCAAAGGTTTTTTTCGAAAGGAAAAATCGTAATCTTTCATTATATGCTGAAAAATTGCATGTAGTAAATGTTGTTCAGGATATGCATATTTCCTTCATGACTTAAAAGTCTCTGGTCCTTCTTGTACATGTCTATATCAAAATCAAAAAATCATCATGCAGGATGCTTGTACAAAAAGAAAAATATATAATTGCACCTCGTAGGATGTTGTTCATGAGATACTAGATTTCTATTATCAGCTTATAATCAATGGTCATCCACCTGAGGGTAGACTTTATCTATTTAAGGCCTGTGGTAGTATTGATACTGTGAGTTTCCCCTATATTCTTGTATTATTCACTGTCCTCCTGGAATGTCCGTGGCTTCCTTGGATAATCCATTGACAAAGTGATTTTTCTCCCTGTAAATATGACAAACAATGACGATGTTAAATTGTGCTTTGAGGTGCATAACTTCATCCAAAATATTTAAGAGTGTGTGTGCATGACATCTAGCTTTCATATTGATCGAGTTTATGATAATATTTGAATCCCCAAAAATTTGTAAATCTCTGCAATCATGATTTAATGCAAAATGCATAAGGTGTCTGATGGTTATGAGCTCAGCGAAATTGTTCGTTCCCATGCCTAAGCCCATCTTCACTTTGTAATGATGATTAGCTAATAAATAGAGGATGAACCCCCCGCCACATCGATGCTACTATGCAGCACCATCGAAAAAATCCCATGGTATAAATTGTTCTATGGGATCCGGGGCGACTGGTCTACGGGTGCAAGTAGAGGTAATTTCCAGCAGTTCATGGTATGCTACTACAATTTTGGCAATGACAGATTGCCAGCATATAGAGCCATTTTTGAAAATGAGATTGTTCCACGCCAACCAAATTGCCCAGCTAATCATAAGGGGAAGGCAGACACGGTTTGATCTGGAATGAGTATGATACCAAGCTTCCCATGCTACTGTGATGTTTTCACCCTCCCAATTACTCATAATACCGAGCTCCTCAGTCGCCTTCTTCCATATCTGTTCAGTTATTCCACATGCAAGAAATAGATGAGTGGTCGATTCTAACTGCTTCTTACAGAGAATGCACCAGGTGGGGCCATGCATAGATCTACACATGAGCACTTCCCCAGTGGGGACCTTATTCCAGAGTAAGCACCAAAAGAAGAGTTTTGTCCTGGGAGGGACCTTTAAATGCCAGATGATCTTCCACCAGCTTTGCACTATTTCTGGCTTTTTGTAATTAGTGAGACACAGGTACCCTTGCTTGGGGGAATAAAGTCCAGATTTTTCCTTATCCCACATTAGCTCATCTGGTCCATCTTTTATGCAAATGTGAGATTCACTCAAGGCATTAGTATAATCCTCCCAACTTTGATGCCATTTCGGAGGTAGATTTAACTGTGCTACTATTTTCCATGCCTGTGTAAATATGGAAGAGTTCTCCTAATCTGCTATGTGGACTATAACTCTAGCATTCTAATGATCGATGATTCAAACAAGCTCTTATGGGAGATAACACCTCCCGCCACCTCCTGTCTAATTCTCACAAAGGTTATACTACAAACCATTCCAATTTCCATGTTTTCGGCCCTTCCTGTCCCAATAGGAGTTTTACAGTAAATCAGGAATATCCAAAGAAATTTTGTTTGGGGTAAAGGGGAAAAGAAAATGAAATGGGCTCTGGTAGTGTGGGACAAGCTCTACAAACCTAAAAATCATGGTGGCTTGGGTATCCATGACCTGATAATCTAAGCATTGTTTTGGGGGAAAAGATTTGGTGGATATGGCTAAAGGAAATGAGAAACCCTTGGGCTAAGCTTTGGAAACAAAAATATGCAATGGACTAGTAGAAAAGGGACCACATTCAAATGACAGGACACGTCAAGGGTTCGCATATTTGGAACAATGCTTGGGAGAACAGAGCCTTAGTTCAAAAACATAGTTTATGGGAGATCAGAAATGGGAATCTAGCCTAGTTCTGGGAGGACAACTGGCAACAGGAACATAACCTCTATAGAGAAGGATTGGACATCATAAAAAATGATACCATTACTAAAGGACCAAAAACGGTAAGTGATATTTGGAACCAGTTAAGAGACACAGTAAATGGAGAATTTGGAAGGTACAAGATTACAATGAAGAAACCCCTTTGAAGGCCCAAGCTACATTTCTTGAAGCGATTCTGGAAAAGAGTCAAATTTTGACCTCAACCTTGAATTATCTACTAAGATGGGGGAGAAACAATGAGGCCATCTTCAACCTCAAAGAAGCCAAAAGAATAGTCATTGGACTTAACTATCCAAGCCCTGACATGACTTGGAAAGGCCTTTGGAATAACCCACACTGGATGAAAATCAAACTGTTCATGTGGCTGGTACAACATAAAAAGATTCTTACTTGGAAAAATCTCAGAAAGAGAGGTTTTGCTAGTCCATCAAGATGCCAGTTATGTGGTCTGCAAGAGGAAACTATGGATCATCTTCTCAACCTCTACTCTTTCACCTCCACCTTATGGAATTAGGTGGCCTCTATCTTCAACCAAACAGTCAGGAATGAAAATGACATTACTGAAACTTGAGAGAATTGGAGGAAAGACTTCTTGGATAATGAGACAGTGGATTTAACCTTGACTCTGATTCCAGGATTTTTCATCTGGGATGTTTGGAAAGAACACAACAACTGGATCTTCAAAGCTAAATATGGTTCAACACAAAGCATCGTGGCTCATACCCTAAAACAACTCAAAGAAATAGTTAATGCCCTTCTCAGGCAACCTCCTAAGACACCCCTTGGTCAACGGGATGCTCACATTCTTGAACTGTTGGGGCTCCAGTCACATGTCCCTCAGGGCATAAAAAAGAAAGCAAGGCACATATCAGAAGGAAAGGCTTTCTGGCAACCCCCTCCCCATGGCTTCCTGAAATTCAACATAGATGGAGCCTCAAAAGGAAACCCTAGGGATGCTGGTTACGAAGGAGTCATGAGAGATGAAGAGGGCAATATAAAAGTCATCATTCACAATCATTTAGGGAGGGAAACTAAGAATATGGTGGAACTCATGGCCATTGAGCAAGGCTTAGAAATTATGATTTATCACAATTTACATAACACAATCATAGAGGTAGACTACGAATTAACAATTAATTCAGTCAAAAGGATAGGCACTGACAAAACACCAGACAAATTTTTGAACCACTGGAGACTTTCGCAGTTCTACCACCAAATTCAATCTCACCTGGGAATAGTTAGAACTGTTGGCTTTGTTCATGTGCACAGAGATGCCAACAGAGTGGCGGACCGGCTAGCTAAAGAAGGGGTGTTGTGTACAAGAGACAATGAGTGCTGCTCATGGGAGTTGGTTCTTGTAGGATAATTGCGTGAGGACTGCTACACGCTGGCTTGCGTAGATAGGGAGAATTACTAGTACATGAAGGGGAAACAACCACTTGAAAATTAAAAAGATGGATGTTAATGGTTTAACAAAAAGACGACCGGAGAATTGGATATTTGGGTCTTGTAGATGGATAGAAGGTAGAGGAGAATCAACGCGAAACCTAAAGCTGGCACTAACAGCTTTGCTATAGTACATGGTGGATTTGGTTATCGTGCGTCTACATTACCATAAGTGGTTTTATAGAAATGCTTCCGATGCCACAAACCATTCAACACATGGCTCAAGGAGGAGAGAGAATATTGCCTTCATCGGGAGGATATTCCTCGCTCTTCTTTCCAACCTAATATCATTCACAGTCGTAGGATCTAGTGGTAGTAGATCATGTTTGTTGTGCTTGTTGGTGGGATCGGGATATCTTCTTTGCATGTTCCTGCTCAGGAGCGGGTTAGGGGAATTTTGGGTGGAACAAGTGCTCGATGGTTATCTACCATGTGGATCCAAAATATTTTCTCCGCCATCTCTATTTCCCCATTGGGTCCTCTTTATGACTTCTTTATTTCAATTGGTTTGGTTCAGAAAGTTGTTTGGTTTTGTGAGCCTTAGCTAGGTTCTCGAGCAATTGGCTCAGATGCCAAAGCACAGAGTGCCAATGAAATTTTTGGCATTCTACTCCTTGGGGGTGTTGTGTTTTATATAACCAATCTTTTAGCTTCATATGAATAGAAGGTCTGATTCTTGCTTAGCAAAAAAAGATAATAAAATATCTTTAAACTTTTCGTGCTTGTTGGTAACTATTTTGGTGAGTTCGAAAAGGTTATAATTTGATATTTGATGGTAAGGATTATGTTTATTGAAAATAAATTTTATTTTAATAAGAGAACGTAAAATGTTTTGAAATTCTTCTTTTTATTTTTTGAAATTATATATAAAATGGGTTGGTCAATTTTATTGATCAATTCTGGTTGGTTGCAGTGTACTAATTATTATTTTCTCTTAAAAAAAAATTATTTGTTCACACAATACTTTATATTAATCTTAAGGTGATAGTACTGCACCCAACTACAAGATTTTAGATATGTCTTTTAAATAAATATATATTTTTACACCGTAAGGCGTTTCCCTTTGAAATGAATGGCCCTAGCCACCACCGTGTCCTATTGTTGACCATAAATTTGTGGTGTTAGACGATTGAATGAATCGTGGTCGTTGATCCCACTGATCCAAAACTGAATGAGGAAGCGGACGGACGCAGAGTGATATTCCTCGCGGAACACAAACCGTTTTGGGAGACAAATGGCCATGGAGAATTCGCATTGGAAAGGTCTCACGATCTTAAATTCACGGCCTTGGAAGATGGTGAGGACCTTAAAAAGCACGCGATTTTGTGGAAAAAAAAGCACGGAGAATGGAATAACCAGGGTTTTTTCTTTTAATTTGCGTGAATTTAATGAACGTAGGAGCAAGAACAAACATGATGGGAATGCAGAGAGTGATCTTGAGTTCGCAACCATGGAGGACTGCCGGGAACGTAAAAGGTATGAGATATCAGGAACAAGATTCATGGAGGATGAAAAGGCTAGGGTTTCTTCTTTGACTTTGTGTGAATTTGATGAGCGTGGAGCGCACAGGAGGAAGAAGAGGAAGAAAAAAATGGAGGAGGAGAATGGAATGGTCAGTGATCCATTGGTGGTTTTTGGATCAGACCTAATGCTGATGATCTTGTATCGTCTGGATGCACACAACTTGTCACAGTCGATTTTGGTTTCTCGTGGATGGAAGGCATTGGTAGCCAATGACTGTCTATGGTCTAAAAAGGTGTGATTTCACAATCGACATCGTTGCCTTGTGTCATAATATCTTTCATGTTCATTTAGAAACTGGAATTTGCCAGCAATATTCGTGTCTGGTAGTGCTTCTCGTGTGGAAGGTATCATTCCCTGGGTAAATTTTACATCTTCATTGGTTCCAGTGTTTCTAGGTTTTGGTGTTTGATTTTCTGCTGAATGTAGCCTTCATTCTCCTTCAGTTTATTGACCTACTGCTGTAGTCTCCAGCATTATTGTAGTAAAAGAAATTTCTTGGATGAACTTAGTGTACACATGCAATCAATTTTTTTGTCGGCAATCTTTCATTAACATTATTTTCTTAGGGAAGTTGCTTCGATACACATGGCTTGCCGTCAAGGTGTTAACTGCATTATACGGACTTGCTATGGCTTAGTGTCCAGATCCGAGGGGTTTCTATTATGCCAAACGTCAAGGGGTTAACTGCATAACCCGGACATTGCCTTTGGCTTAGGTACCATAACCGACTTGTTGGGATTTTTCTTTGTCAAATCCTGGGCTCAACTCATGGAGAGGTCTGGGCTACTCAGGACTCCTTTCACCAGACAAGAGAATAATGTCATACAAACCTGCGTGGTTGCGGCCACTGGTATCGCTTTCAGCGGTATGTAATCTCACTTATTGATTAAACTTAAATCCCAACAAATACCCTTTCCTCATTCTGAAATGTTTTTTAAGAATTTAACTAGCAATACCCTATGCTTTCTGATGACATGTTGAATGTGTACAGGAGGATTTGGATCATACCGGTTAGGTATGAGCAGTAGCACTTATAACGAGGTGGGCCAAACAGAGGGGAATAATCCGAGAGACACAAAGGATCCGCAGCTTGGTTGGATAATTGTGTTTCTCTTTGTAGTGAGTTTTTTAGGCCTCTTTGGTGTGGTGGCCCTGAGGAAGGTAATGGCCTTATTTTGGTTTTGCAATCGTAACTAGCTTTGCAGAATATGCATTAGGTGGTTGTGTGTATATATATAATGGTTTTGATTGGTTTTTAAAATATTTTTTTCATTTCTTATATATATATAATTATATATATATATATATATATATATATAATATATTATATATATATATAATATATATATATATATATATATATATATATATATATATTAATTTGAAAGTATTTGTATTAAAATAATGTGTTACAGGAATGTGATTCTTAAATGGTTTTGAAGTGGTTAAGAGGTTAACGGTCTGGTTTAAGAATGAAAGTCTAATCATACTAATACTCTGTTATGTATGTGGGTAGACTTTCATTCTTACCCACTAATGCTCTGTTCTGTATGTGGGTAAGCTTTCATTCTTACCATATACATGTGAATTTTAAATTACTGATCGCCAACATCCCAAATGGGGGGCAGCTGCTTTCGAATCTCGGGTGTACTTAACAGCTCAGAAGAAAATTTCCATTCCTGGTAAATTTACAGTATGGTGATTAATGAATTAGGGTTTTTAGTGTTGAAATATTTTGCAGGGGAGGTGAAGATATATGGATATTAATTTTAATTTTTGAACAGATCTCTGAGCGAGGCATCATTGAGGAGATACGTGTTGCACGCCAGCGAGAGATGTGTACAGGAATTGGTTGAATTATTTGCAACGGGAGATAACAATCGACTTAGTTGGAAATACATTTGTTGTAAAAATGGAATCGATATTTCCGCCAAGAAAACGGGAGAGGCAGCAGTAACAGCCTTTCGTGGCCGCAGACTGGTCAAAGTCCCTTCTTCAACATTCAAGAACATGGTAATTCTATCAATATGGCCAAGGTACGTTAATTTTCTCAGTTTAATCTGATTTAAGGGTGTATTTTTATGTAGATTGTAGAATATTTAGGAATTTGATTTGAGATTTCTTTTGACACTTTCTTGACTATCAGATTTTAAGATATTTCTTAATCTGCAATTTTTGACCATCAAATTCTAGGATATTTCTTAATCTAATACTTAATACTAAATATAATTGAGTAGATGTACTATTTTGAAAATTGAAAAAACCGATTTGCAGTAATGAAGCAGCAACAGCTGGAAGGATAGGCCCCCTAATCCGCCGTTTCAACGCAGAAAGCGTTTTCTTTCCCATCTTGTCATTGGGACACTGAGCTGGCTTTGATTTCCAAATATCTTCGTATAATTGCACCTTCAAAGTGGTTGTAACATAAAAGCTGGAGTCGATTGCAGTAGTTGTCACCTCACTTGTTAAAGGTTCACGTGTGCATATTGAGCCGCAGGGATCGGCAAACCGGTGTGCGATACTGGTAACTGGGGCATCATATCGCCTCGTTTTCCCACTGATTTTTTCAGAGATTTTCATAAATAATAAGTATAGTTATTTTTGATACTTACGTCATTAGGTTAATTTTAGCTTTTAGACGTTAAAATAATATCTTTTTGACTTCCACAACTGTCCAATTTTAATAGTTGTTTAAATTAGTTTTAAAGGAGGGAGTTTCTTAGATTAATTAGCAGAGGTCAATAATGAGTACAGAAGGACTTAATTTCGAAATTATCAGTTATGAAATATATATTTTGTGTTGACATATTTTCTTTTCTGGGTATTTGGTTCATTTGGTTAAAAACGTCAACTTGCCTATTTCAAGGCAGGCAGAGGTGGCTGGTACTAGGCTTACCTTCATTATAAACTTATTTAAGAGCATAAAACAACCTCAATTAAGTTCAATGGACAATTATGGAATATATATTAAAATTGCAATTTTTTTGGTTATTGAAATTATATTTTAAAATATATAAATGAATTTAGTATATTAATTTTTTTTAGGATATTTAAATTATATAAATTAAACCATTTATATAATTTGAATAATATTTTATTAAATTTTAAGTGAAGTTTATAAAAAATATTATAGAAACTATATTATAATAAAAACAAGTGCTAGGAGTACCTATCTCTTTGTTTAAATATAGTTGATTGGAGTATGCTTCTTGGTTTAAATATAGTTAATTAGAGTCTTAACTATATTTAAAATAGTGAGTTGATCAATTAAAGTCTTCATACAAAAATAGAAACGAAAGTGAAAACGTACAATGTTTCGAGTTGATATGGAGAAACTTTGTTTCAAGTGAACGAGATGTTAATTCCAAGAAACTTGAAACTTGTTTGCATAACCATTTGTCTCCTACAAAATTCATGGGCATGGGCATTGTATCTCGTCCCTGCACAATGGTAGAATTAGTTTGGACCCATACCCCAACCTCTGCACCCTGGAATTTGAATCCCCTAAAATTAAATGAAGAGCTTCAGTGCATTGCATTGGATTTGCTCCTAGTGTTCACCTTGGCTAGAGCTTCAAATCTACATCAGATTCTACAGACATTAATGAGGAAGAAAAAGAAACTTCTTGAATTCAATTTCTTGTAATAAGACTAATTTATTGAATTCTTGATATACTAAAAAAATGCTCATGAGATCCTAAATATTAATAACCATATATCAATAAAGTTTTTTCATAAAATTAGGAAAGAAACGCTCACAAGATTTTAAAAATGAATTTTCTATTAATTTATTTATATTCATGGAAATAGAAGTTTTATTAGAGAAAAAATAATTCATGAAAATGGAAATAATAAAAAAAGACAAAAAAAGTTAAATAAAAAGGAAATAAAACTAAAACCAAAACAATTAGTAACTAATAGAAAATGGAAGGTACAACCTGAAGCCAACTAATCACCTTACAAATAAATAATTTTAAATAATAATTAAAAAACAAAAATTGAATTTCAATGTTAAACTATAGATAAAGACAAATTAATGCGCAGTCAAACACATAACCAAATGTGTAATACCATGCTTGGGGCATGTATAAAAATAAAGTGTATATTAAAAACAAATACTCCTTATAATTACATAAATAAATGTGTCTATTTTGGAATAAAGTTTCTAGAATTTAATTTAATTATCAATAATTACTAAGTAGATGTTGAGGATTTAACCCCTACTGAATATCTATGAAATGTTTTTAATAATAATTATGGATAAATATTAGAAGTCCTCCCTAAATTTATATGCTAGAAAGCTTAGCTTGCTAGAAATATTGCAATCTTTAATAACAAGCTTACTCCTCAAAGCACTAGAATTCATTATCATTGTGTGCCAAATTTGTAATCCCAAAGTAGAATTATCACTGCCCAATGAAAGAGTTGGATCAGCTACCCATAAATTACTAGTTGTTATCAACAAAATATGAGAGATGTTGGAAGCTTAGAATGATAGATGTGGATTTCAAAACTTAGAAGAATAGTAGACAAGGATGGATTCTTTATTTTGATGGGGCATCTAAAAGAAACCCAAGGGGGGAGGGGCTCTTTACGACCCTGAGGATGAAAAAGGGTTTAGGTACTCATGGGGACTTATTCATATGACAAATAATCTAGTAGAGATGGATGATCTTTATCATGGTATCTTGATTGCCAACGAAAAGTAGGTGAAATAATGTCATGTATTACAAGACCATAACAAAAAGGCTCTTTAAGATCCCGAGGATGACAAAGAGTTTGGGTACTCACGGTGACTTGGTCATATGACAAATAATCAAGTAGATATGGATGATCTTTATCATGATATCTTGACTGCCAATGAAAAGTAGGTTAAATAATGGCATGTATTACAAGACCATGACATTATTTAGACTTTCTGTTTTTAACCTCTTTTGAATGGTTTGTAAATATATTTTAATGATCTTCACTTATCTTTTAATGATCTGATTCCTTTTTCGATGCACTAGCTATTGACGGTTTTGACTTTGGCTTTGGTTTTGACTTTGGCTTGAGTCTCCAACATTATGATCTCAGTCATTTTTTTAGATCCTACAGTCTCTCATCGTTTTTCAAAATTTTTGTTTCCTAATCATATATCTTTATATTTTTGATTGTGGTGCACAACATTCCCCTGGAGGGAGTATTCATGGAACGAAGCCTACCCCCGACTTCCTACAATGTTGTCCTTCCACACCAGATCTATTGTGGGGAGATAAAAGTTGGCCCCACATTCACTATTAAGGTAGATTCTATATATGTAGAGGCTCTTTATATCAGAAACATTTTTTTGAATGGTAATAGGATGGATTCATATTAGCTTTGGATATTGACCAATCACTGTAAATTTCATTTTCAAATTTATTTTACAAATGTAAGAAGATAATTTCAATAAAAAGTTTAAACTTATTCCTTCTAGATATTTTAAAGTTAAATATCTTTTTAGAATTTAATGCATTTAAGGATATAAAGGATGTATTGTAGATTTTGAGAATATTCAAGATATATGAATAATAGAATTTGAAAATCTTAGGGAGCAATACAAAGTTTAAACTTTAAAGTTAAATACTTTTCTAGAATTTCATGGATCCATGAATATGGTAGGTTTTGAGTATATTCAAGATCCATGAATATTGTAGAATATGAGAATCTTAGAGAGATTACAAATAAGATTAAGGTGAAACAGGTCAAACAAATTGACCAGGCACATTCTATCATATACTCAAATTCTAAAATATTCCGAGAATTTATTATCAAATTAATTGTGATTCCATAACCCTAACATGTAACTGTGTTTTTCATATAAATTCCCATCAAATTACTTCAATCCTATGAACTTAAATATGTTTTTTCATATTATGGTGATTGGAAATTGCAGGAAGAAGAAGATTGTTGTGAGGAAGCAGCAACGGAGGAGGTCGGAGGGTGGAAAGAAAGCTCCTGCTGACCATTCCTTCAAATTGTTATGTTCAGTAGGTCACATAACATAGAAAACTTTCAAAGAAATTGAATGTACTATCGCATCAAACACAAGAAATTCTGAAATAGTGTTTATTGGGAGTATATCATTCTGAAATAATGTTTATTGGGAATATATCTGCATCTTTCCTCGCCTATGACTCTTTTAGTGTCGCATCTAACACATAAATTCTGAAATAGTGTATCCACATTGTTCCTGGACTATGACTCTTTTTGTATGGTTTGATGTTTATCTTTTCTACCAATCATTGAAACTCTTCATGAAAACGTTGTGATTTCTCTTGTGATTTCTCTAGAAACTATACAGAATGGATTTCCGCACTTTATGCCTTACCGCATTTTCTTTGCAACATCTGATGCAAATGCTAGTATTAATTTTAATAAATTTGATATCTATTTTTTCTTGGTGTATTAATGTAGGTGGCTTTTCATTAACACAAAAGATAAATAATACATTGTTTAGCTCATATTCTAATCTTCCGAGAACTAGGATTGGAAACCTTGGAATTTAGGTTTTTAGTACAAAGCAGAACGTATGGACCTGCTCCGAAATAGTTAGTGCCAAGAATTAGTCGTGGGTTTTGGAATGATTTTGCAACTACCAGATCGATCACCAAAAATGCATTGGATTCAAGAAATAGATGAGGGCCTACAGTTCATTGCAAGCACGGATAGATAATGTTTACTTTTCCCCAAAGTCCAGCGAATTGGATTTGCACGTATTTGCAGGCATGGACTTCAGTGCGATCATCGATAAATAGATTCTTCTTATTATGAAAGTCTTGACGATATATTCATTCATGAATGTCTCGGTTTCATGCCAATGTTAACAATGGAAAACCCCATCTGTATAGGATTTATGGTTATCAGTTTATTTCTTACAATACTGTAAGTGTTTTTAATGCAAAAATGCATAATGTGTCGATAGGATCTGAATGCCATGCAATAAGTAGCAGTAACTGGGAGGAATTCTACGACATTCTTCAGCGGTTGGTCTGGAAAACTGAGGGAGATTCTTGCGAAGTCTAAGAATGCACATGTGGTTACAGTGAATAAGAAGAAAGGTCCAGTTGATTTCACATTGGTATAGGATGTAATAAATGCTGTTCCAACGAATAACAAGAATCTCGTCACCATGAATATGAAAGCAGGCACGCATACGCCTGTGCGCAGAATACATTCCGACACTCGACAGGTTCTTCCAAGCTTAGTGTATAAGCAAAAAAACTACTTTCGTGGCAATCCTGAGCAATGTGGCCACGAGGTTCTTCCAGGCTTAGTGTATAAGCATAAAAAACTACTTTCGTGTCATCCTGAGCAATGTGGCCACCATTGTCGTTGCAAATTTGCATTTATCGAATGGAAAGTCTGTCCAATTTTCACTAGTGACTCACTCTGTAATAGAGTTTATAGTATGCATATTCTAACCTTCAGATAGTGAATTATTATATGGGCATGCACGCTCTGAATTAGAGGTTATTGACATGCTGCTTGCAAGTGGATATTATATATATAATTTATAATAGGTAAATACAAAACTTTATAATTGTTTTCCGACGTGCAAGTAAAATTTGATGTCTAGTAATGTATGTGTAATAATAAAATGGTATTAACTTTTCAATGGCTAATGCCTTTGATTTACATTATAATCTAATCATAGTTTTGTTAGTACATAGGATCTTGTGTTTAGGATAAAAAAATAACCATGTTTTTATAATTATATGTATTTATTTTATGCACTCGAAAGACAGATAATTATATGTATTTGTATTTGAAATAAAAATAACAATATTAACTTTATTTTATATGGTGAACACATGATTTTACATTTTTAATAACAAGAATGGTTTTTTATTAAAAACGAAAAGAAAATTGTTGTCTATGGTTTTGCAGCAAGTACCTAGAAAGTAATACGATTGTTTTGTAAATTTACTTTCATGATTTGGCAGTATGTTAAATGTAGTAAAAGTATGATTTTGTAGAAACTAGTTATAATATTTTATGCATTAAATAGTTATAGTTCTGTATTTACGGATGAAATATTAGTTAGGTTTATGATTTTATTTTTATGTATGTGAAACAAGTTTTTTTTTTATGTAAATATATATAGTGCATGGAGGATTATTAGTGATTCTAACCATAAAAATGATAATATATAGAGATTTATGGTTTTGTAAATTTATTTTCATGATTTGGCATTATGTTAAATGTAATAAAAATATGATTTTGTAGAAACTAGTTATAATATTTTATGTGTTAAATAGTTATGATTCTGTATTTAGGGATGAAATATTATTTATGTTTATGATTTTATTTTTATTCATGTGCAATAAGTATTTTCATGTAAATATATATAGTGCATGGAGGATTATTAGTGATTCTAACCATAAAAATGATAACATATAGAGATTCAATATTTGAGATAGAAATATTTCGTTCTTTCACATTATATTTGGTGAAAAATCCATAGTATTTTGGTTTTGGATAACTTGATATTTCAATATTCGCATGAAATCATGGTATTAGAGTGTTTATTAACGATATTGTTTGCGGTAAGGAATCACGACTTTTGCAAACAATTTAGTGATAGTTTCTAAATCAATATCTTTTGTAGCGGTAAAATGAACGATTATAACTAATAATATTATATGCAATGAGGTCATTATATATAATTATTGTTACATGTAGAGTGAAATATTGTCAAAATGTAGATTACAATGGGAAACTTGGTTTAGTAAGACATATTGTTAATGGGGAAGAAGTTATTGTGGTAAACAACAAGGCCATGAAGATATTGTGATTTAAGAACTGTAGGGTAATGTGCTTAAAAAACATGGGAGCATGTCTAATGTATGGGTCTCTAGTTAATAATTCTTGAATAAAAGATTATGTTTCTTTTATAAAATTCAACAATGGACAAGCGATGGACTACCTTGTTTCCATTGAGTGAATGATGAACTTCCCCACTAAACGTGTAATAAATAAACATTTACTTGTGTTTACCTTTAGGGTTTCAAGTGTAATATAGGTGTTCATTTGTGTGCTTAAGTAATTTTTTATCTTGATGATGTTGTCAACTTGCATGATGTTGGAAATTAGACCGTTCATTATTTTTTAACAAGCCCTCATTAGTTGAACAATGATAATGATGCAAAGCTACAATTAAATGCATTCTATTAATAAGTTGCACTAATGAAATTTCTTTTACCCAAATAGTGTTAAGCCCCTATACTATTAGTGTAACCCCTTATTGTTATTAGTACAACCCCCTTATTATATTGATGTACCCATGTAGTGCCCATATTGTTACTATTGTGCCCCACAGAAGCCCACTATTGTTATTATTGTATCCTTACATTATTATTGTTATGTCGGCTCTGATTATATTATGACCCCTTAGACTCCTATATATAGAAATGAGGTCTTTTAATTTGTATCATCCAAGAATTGTTCATTTATGTAATATAAAGGGGATTGCCCCCTCGAAGAGGCTGAATTCTAAGGCATTGATCTATTTTTTCTATCTTTTTGTGAGCTGGTTTCATAACATTTGGTATTAGAGCTTTGGATTCTAGGGTTTTTCTCCTCCAAATAGGTCATCGTGGAATTTTCGATGTGGAGCAGTGAAACCCTAGAATCCAAAGCTCTGATACTAAATGTTTTGAAACCAACTCACAAAATGATAGAAAAGATAGATTAACGCCTTAGAATTCACCCTCTTCGAGGGGGCAACCTCCTTTACATTACATAAATGAACAATTCTTGGATGACACAAATGAAAAGACCTCCTTTCTATATATAGGAGTCTAAGGGGTCATAATATAATGACAACCAACATAACAATAATAATGTAAGGGCACAATAGTAACAATATGGGAACTACATGGGTACATCAATATAATAAGGGGGTTGTACTAATAACAATAAGAGGTTACACTAATAGTACAGGGGCTTAACACTATCTGGGTAAAAGAAATTTCATTAGTGCAACTTATTAATAGAATGCATTTAATTGTAGCTTTGCATTATTATCATTGTTCAACTAATGAGGGCTTATTAAAAAAATAAAGATATTATATTAAAGAGATCATCAAAGAAGGAGTTATAATAAAGCATTAAAGAAATTTTCAGTTCTAAAATGGGCCTCAAAACAAAAATATACAACCAAAATCAAATTTATAAGAACTAATAGGATTCAATATTATGATGTCAACCATGAGGATGATTCACCGTTTTTCGAGTAAAAATGTAAAATATTAAAAAATGAAAAATAAATTAAATTAAAACTGTTTTTCAAACTCGTATTTTCAACTTATATCCCTACGATTTTATTCAAATTTCTTGCAATAATTCTAGTTGGATGTAGAATTTAATTCCTCATCCAAGGAGCACTCGTGTTGCATACTTTCGATGGCCCATACTTCAAAAAAATGACAAAAACATGATTATTTTTCATGTATTTCTAACTTTATGTTAATGAGGCTTCATAGGAAGCATCCAATATGGAAACTCTTTGGATGAGGAATTAAATTCCACATGTAATGAATGCTCCTTCTCAAAATTTGAATAAAACTGTAGGGAGATAAGTTGAAAATATGAGTTGAAAAAACAATTTTTTATTTTCCCCCTATAAAATTTGATGATGTTATTTAATCTTATTTCTTTATTTCCACTATTATTTTATAATATTTCTTAGGAGGCCCATTTTAGACCTCAAAATCTCCCAGAAGAAGTTTCGAAGCATATATACACATTATATATACGTATATTCAATGATAGAAATAAAACACAAAAAATACTTAAGGTGACCAAAGAGTTCTAGAAAACATAGAAATATAAATAAGGCCACTTACCATATCCATGCGAATTCCATACACAATCATAACCATAGAAACATTTTACCTTTATAGACTATATGGATTCAACTCCATCATTTTCTACAACTTATTATGTATCTAAATATAACATCAAAATAATATGGATGGAGACTAGTTCAATTTCCCCCTTAAATAGGTTATACTTCAGATGAATTCCAAGGGTGAATATCATGGGTTAATACGATGTGGCCTTTTTATTTTATTATTATTTAGTTTTAATAGGGTTATGTTTATTTTGTTAATTTGTTAATTTATATTTTTTAAACAATTTAAAATGTTTACATTACTTCATGTTAAATTAACTAAACAATTGTACCATAATTTTTAATTTTATTTTTTAACGAGACAAAAATGGACTACTTTTGTATAGGTGTATTACACATCACTAGCACAAGAGTTCAGGAGCACCGTCTAGCTTAACAAAAAATGAGAATTTTATTAAAAAATGAGAAATTTTATAAAAAACTATAAGAATATATATTACGATTTAGAATAAAAAATTTATATCTCCAAATATTTTATTGAAAATCGAGGTCGAAATTTTTTTAGTTTTTTTTTCTTAATTCAAATATTATCATAATAATTTGATTGAGTGAAAAATGTTAAAATATAGAATGTAACAACGTATGTAGGGCATTACAAACGTCTCTCTATCATACTTAACTCTACATTATTGCTAAACAACACCTCCCAACGCATTAACTTGAAATTTCATTTTTTCTCTAACATAAAATATATATTATATCATCTGAACAATTATTTAAGAATAACTTTAAGACACGCATTAACATGAATTTACAAAAAATGCAATCAGTATGATATATATAATATCTATATATGTTAAATAATATAGCTTTTTATTCATTCCATTCTAAATTTTCTTTATTAATGTTGTATAACTAAAATTACTTATTTATAAAATTTAATTATATATTATTTTAAATTTACAATTAAGATGATTATTTCAATAAATGTATAATTGAGATAAATTTTCAACTAGATATTTTAGAGACACTTTAAAATCATTGTTTTGTAACCCATTAAAAGTGACATTGAGAAGTGTGAGTTTGTTGAGTAGTTAGGGGTTTATTTGATGTATGTGACCAGTGGAGGCTCACTCAAGATAAATATCCAAATATTAATATCATTATGAAGGCTTGAAGGCTGTAAAACGTATAAAAATGTAATTTAAAAAAAAAAAATTCCTTCTTACTGTAGAGTTGTATTTTTTTTTAATTCCTATCCATAGTGATGAACTTCCTTTCCTCATCGTTCCATAAAAATAAACCAACATATGGTGCTCTTCCTTCAAAGAGTACTTGACCTAAACAACATTTTGCATCTCTTAATTCATATTTATGTGATGGTTAAATCAACCTTTCCACCTTGCAACTTAAATAATAATAATAATAATAATATATATATATATATATATTATATATATATATATATATAAAATGCATTACACTACACTATATTGAATTAGGTAGAGCGATATCTTGTATATATTACATGTCTAACCCCATGTCCAATATTTATAATTGTTACCCACGCCTAACCTATATTCACATAGGTTCGAGAGAGTATTTTGCGATTGTGGTAAGATATGACAATGATATATTACCATTATTATGTTATTCGATTTTTCATTTTAAATTTTCATGGAACATCAAGACCTATGGACTAGATGGAATTCCATCATGGCCACTTCGGGTGGCACGCCTAGACTCGACAACATGAAGTCGATAAAATTGATGGTATCAACCACTTGTTACTCTATGGATGATGTGTAGTCTCATGGATAGTTTAAATAACTTGTGTTTCAATCGACGATGGGATTTCTTTCGAGTTGGTATCGTAACTACTTTTGACTGTATCTCCACCATTTCGACTCATTTGCACTTGTGTCAGTTAAGGTTTTGAAATCTCCAATATTTCTTTTAATGGGGAAACCTTAGTGGTCATTACTTCTTAGTGCTTAATGCTATATAGTTGAACTTACTTTTTTGTTCGAATTCACCCACATGGAACTTTATAGTGCACATGACAAGGTAATTACTCGGCTCGAAATTACTCAAATATTTGTCAACTATGGTTCTTAGTTATTTTATTGTTCTTATTTACGCTGATAATTCTTTTTCATCATTACTATTTGCCTCTAATTATATATTTGGTTAGGATTTTAAGGGGAAACCCTAGATTCCAAGGCATATGTGGCTTTGTTTGACTCCCGCTAGGTAAATTTTATTCTTTCATGTTAACCCTACCTTTTCTTGTTTGAGTTATAGTTTTCTCTCTATGGAGAGGGATTTATTTGTTAGCCACACTAACCCCCTATATATATATATATATAATATATATATATAATTTCATTTGGAATATGGTTCTGGGTCTTTGAATTTTCATTACATGAGGATGTATAACCTTTACTTTCTCTTTCTAAACTCATTATTTCGATGACCTTGTCATATACTCTAACTAAAGTCTGTGTATCTTTTTGTTTGCAGGTGTGTTATGAACATGAGTGTCTCTGATTTTCGAAGGCTTGGTCGTATAACCTAACTCAAGTCCACGTGTCCTTTTGTTTGAACGTGTGTTATGATTACGGGTATCCTCATAGATGCCCTTCCTCTAGACAAATTATACTATAAAATTCTACAAGTTTGCAAACTTGATGGAGGCGACCACTCTAGGATTCCAGGCTTAGTGTTTATATCCATTCAAGAGGGATTTTCACTAGCCAAGTTTATACAATTTCTCTATTTATGAGTAATACCTTAAGAAGCATAATTGTATATAGGTATCATCAATCAGTTCACTATAACTATTCAAGTGACCACTGGAAACTATGTTTATTAGTCCCTATCGTAGGCACAACTGGGAATATTGTAATCGATATGGTGAGGTTAGCATTAGCTGAGTTGTTTGTTAATTATGTTGATCATGTATAACCAAATATTTTCGACACATACTCATTTTTCATCTTATTTAGCCTCTTCCTTAGGCCAGAGGCAAAACCATAGGTTATAATTATTAATTTGTTTTGCATTTTGAAACTCATAAATGCTACATAAACTAACGTTAGCATTAGTCGAGGGTATTAAATGCTAGTTCACAAACATGCAGGGAAAGTTTAATAAACATTGCCATTTCCTTTCCTTTTAGGTCGTTCCTTTCCCTTTCTAACACTTGGACATTGAGATATTTCAAACACTGCCATTTGGTCCTTTGTAACACTTACGTGGCTAGCACATAGGGCCTATTCCCCTTCCTTTTCCTATGTGAAATAGGCTACAATCTATAACTCAATCTTCGAGTAGAGACTAAAAATTGTGATGCCAATGAAGTAGAGATTGAACAACAACAACCTAATCAAGCCTGCACTTTAGAGGATGAACAAAGAAAATTGGAGGATTTGCATGATGTGGCAAATGTTTCCCATGAATCAAATCACCAAGAGTATATGGATCCCATAGAATATTGGTTTCAGATTAGTGTGAGTATTCATCCCTCCCTTGTCATTCAGCAACTTGTAGCACCACATTAGTTAATGCAGCTGGCACCTCATGTTTTGGTATTTTCTCGCATATAGTTTCTAAATTTGAACATGAATATGATTATACTCTTGTTGTGCACTTGGTTGCATTGGAAGTCATCCTATACTTAAAAGAAAGTCTTCCTCTTCTTAGGGTAGAGTAGGGTAGAAGAATAAAGAAATGCCATGAATAAATTTGTTACAATAATGCAATTGTGGTTTTGACTTTCAAAGCATAGCCACTGAAACTAATTTTGATTTGCATCGATTTTTAACACACACATTTGTGACAAATCTTGTTGGGTATGGTTCACTCTAATACCTCATGATTTTTGCAAAAGTAACTATGATTAACCACTCTAATGAAGTGGTCATCTAAGATATATATTTCTAGCTTCCCTTAGAAGGTACTATTGGAGAGCCCCCTATGGTGGACCACTCTTGTAAAGATCACAATAATCTATTCATGATAACACTAGCATTATTAACTTAAAGAGTCTTTCAGTCATTATCTGGGATATTTTAAATAAGTCTTTAGGATAGAGGAATTAGCCAGTAATAATTAGTCATTAAAAACTTTTCATGCCATTGGTATTCTTAAGGAGTAGATCTATCTCCCCGCTTATTAAGTAACCTTTGAAGTTAACTACAGTCAAAATTTATGAAATATTTAGGTGAGGATAGGAGGTCTCGTGATGGGCCGACCTACCATGATCATGAGACCTAACATGCATGACACTAATGATGTTGGCCACCAAGCCAGAGTAATGGCTTTTAGCTGAAAATCTGGAATACAAGAGGTCTCATCACGATCCATCTTGTTCATTCGTGTTACTTCTTGTGAGTGGAACTGCCATCAGCTGGTTACCAAGTAAGGATAGTTTCATTCATCTAAAAGTCAAATAAGATAATTCTAAATCTATATCTAGTAAGTAGGACACATGCATTTTGTTGGGTTAAAATACATCCCTGTCGATCTTATAGACACGTGTGGGTAGTAGGGCCATCTCTGTGGTATTAAATTTAACTGCATACTAAGATTTACTTGATTATCCTTCCCTTTCCCTAAATCTCATCATTTTATTTCTTAGACAATGCTTTTAAGATGATTTTAGCATGATGCTTTGAGTTCTATATTTCAAAAATTATGAATCCTTAAAGATGTGGTACCCTTAGTGGAGGTCACTACTTGTACTTGATTTAGAATAATTTTAGTTTTGCATCTAGATGAGAACAAAATTTAGAGTGTTCAATGAAGAGGTTGTTGATTTGTCTAGAAAGGTGTCATATTGTTCTACTTGTATTTCCCTTTTCTGGTATCATAGCTCACCTCAATTGTTTATGGTAATTAGAGTGAAGAATTCATCGTCGATGATTTCTAACTAGGTGTTGATGGACAACTATGTGTGTTGATTGTGGCTACCTCTAAATAAGAACTACATGACCTAGGTACAATATTGTTATAGTAGGTGTAGGAATCATGTGCTAGTCTTCTTGAAATTGCACCTTTTTAGTAAACATTTTTATTTTTCTATCGTGAAAGTTAATAAGGCTCTTGGCATAAATAGGAGCTTTGAAATCTATGACAAGTAGAGAGTGCATTTGAAACAGGACATCGGGTATGTGATTTCTATCATAAAGGTGGAGTATTCTTTTTCCATAATGTATGGTACAAAGAATTTCTTTCTCGTACCTGATCTTGCTACATTGCAAACTTATCATTCCTACACTCAATACTTTCGTAAGGTCTGTAACATGGTTTTAATTCGCACTGTAATAGTGATGTTGTATACTTAATGAATGCTTAAGAAATGATGACATACCAAGTATCTTAATATTTCCTTGCTAAGTTTTTTTTGTTGACACTTTTGTTAGGGAGCATAGTTTATCTTTAAACGTTTCCCTTGCCTTCTTCCATGATTTTATAATTCATCTTGCATGAGGACACGCAATAAGGTGAGTGTAGGGGACTGTTGAGCCTCCATTTTGTCCGAATTTTCATGATTTTACTAAACAATTGTATGCCTGTACTAAGTTTCTATAATCATTATTATTATTTTTACCAATTATTAAGTTATTATTTAGAGGTATTCAGAGTTGAAAATTGTTGATCTATGAACTCTTCTTGTTTTGTTAATTGGAAGATTATTTAATGGGAAAATGTCATTAATTTTAGCCTCTTTTGTGGCAGGTACAAATAGTTCCTGCACCAGTAGTTCTTGTACCAACAATGCAGAGAGACTAATGTTGCTTGCTTTGATAGCTTGGCATGGACTTTGACATTCCCCAAGGGAAGTCATGCTTACCATTCACTTGCTCGTAGATGTAACAAGAAATTACTACGCCCATTGCAGTACAATATTCTTCTCAAACTACTGTTGAAAACTGAGTTAATCATGTTTTCATGCATATGCAAACAAGCCTTGTTCCTTCATTCACCTTCCTATACCATACAATGTTCATGAACCTTGCATCGAATTCCTCCACCAATTCAGATGTTACAACATTCCTGCACCAATTTGGGGCTTTCATACATTAACACATTTCTATGAAACCATGAAAGAGGTTTTTTCAAAAATGTTGTCTGAACAATTCCACATGAGTCAAGATACAACCAGGTCATACAGACTTATATTTAAGGAATAATTAAAGCTTCAACCACGAATTCATAGCAATTTCTAGACTTCCAACTTCCTGCTTGATTTTTATGCAGGTAAAGGAGAATAGAGAAATTTTGGAATATGGGTTTTGGTCGTAGCATAGAAAATTAACTAAGCCTCAAACATATTTCTAAAATTCATAGCAGTGTGTTAAAAATACCAATTTTTCCAAAATTCTAGAAAACAATCTGATTTGGAAAATTCGTACCAAACCTTGATTCTTTCAATAGGGCAATGGTTGTACTGATACTCCATTCATGAGAATCAGTTAGGATTCAATCCCCATGTTGTTTTCTAAGGAAAATATCATGTAAATATAATATGAAAGAGAGGTGTTATGTAGGCATTAGGGATGGAAGATTGTATATTGTAAATGGCATTGTTTGGAGCGCAGGGGATCGATTCCATTGTGCAAGAAAAGGAGGAGCTTGCGTACCCAGTGGGATGATCCTTGGAGGGGACCACTATAGTACAATGCAACTTTCTCATTCATTATGTAACAAGACTTTAGAATTTATATATTATGGCATTCGATTTATACTTTTGGTTTTCTTTCTAAATCTTCTGGTGTTGTAATCACTTGTTGCAAGGGTAACGAGATGGTTGGTTTGGGCCCACCAACCAGTCAATTTCCCCATATCTCTTATTATTTCCTTTGATGTGTTTTATTTTTCATAGTGAGAGTGTGATTTAAGGTAGCTCTGCAATTTCATTTCACAACTCTTCTTTTCAGCCATTTGATTTTCGATTTCATTCCATTGCTCTACACGTTTGAAGATAATGATATCATCAAGCATTTTTTATGACTAAAGGATATAATGTCTTATTAATAATTATTATTTATCATATACCATTTGAGTATTCATGATTTCCTTAAAACTATTATTTTAAATGTGAAATTGATTCCCCCAATTTGAAGAAAAACATTCATTCTTGAAATTTGAGTAATTAAATTTCAGGATTAGCATAAGGAAAGATTATCATAGTGTTTTATTTAGCAAAGTGGATTTCTCACAAGAATTATTGGAATTTTTTTAGGTTAAAAATTTATATCCCTTCCTGATAATTGACTGTTGCTTCAGGCCAATAAACTAAGTGCAGGAATAGAACATGCTTCCTATACAAGAACATCGTTTGAGCGTAGGAACATTGTTGCGGTGCAAGAACGATGATTCAGACAAGGAAGGAAAACTTCCAACAAAGAAAAATGCACACTTTCCTTAAACTTCAGTATTGAATCATTTCAAGAAAATAAATATAATGTAGATCTCTTTTAAAGGCTTTCAACGGTTTTATTAGATTAATTGGAAAGAAATTCGCTTATGTTTTATTTCATGTTTTTCATATTTGGAGCATATTAGTAATCTTCTAAGACATTTTTGCATTTTTTATTTCTTGAATTTATTTATTTTGAATATGGCCTACATTCCCTTGTCCCCTAGAAAACTGAGGAAAACTAACTGTAGTAGTCAACTCAACCCAAAAGAGGAGCTAGAAGTAGATTCATAGAGTGTGTTGATTTTACTTTTGAAAAGTCTTGTTCCTTTTTCGTGAATGATGCTTACTTTTAATTTATTACAAAAGCTTCATTTTTATTTGAGAAATCCCTGAGGTCGTATTCTAGCATATGTTGTGCTACACCTCTAAGTTTACTTACCCATATTGACAAATTGAATGTTGGTGTGAATCTTGCATTTATACCGCCCGACAACGAGGAGAGAAGGATAAGGGGTATAAATTTAACCATGTTTATTTTATTTTTTTCGTTAGTAGTGTTGATGACCAAAAATGACTAACATAAACAATTGGGAGATCACCCAGTCATGACCCCAATTAATTCCTTATCTATTTGGGATGGTGATTCAAACTGGTTCAAATGGGTGCAATTACCGTCTCTTTCCTTGCTTACTTATGATGTTTCTAATTACTTGTAAAAAAATAAGAGACAAATAGACTTAATTTCTTGCAAAAGTATTGGAAGAACGTAGTCCTTAGCATGAGATACGGGATCATCATTGCCACTAATAAGCTTTTTATTTCATAGTGAGACTTATAGAAAATAAAAATAAAAATTAAATCTAAATCTAAATGCAGTTTGGAATAATAAAGAAAACTACTCTAACATGATATCATGCTCATAATGATGAATATCAAGTTGTTTAAGAAGCTATAATATTTAATATTGTTAGGGTAAAACATGATCTATTTTAGAGATTAAAAAATGCTAAAATATGACCCATTAAATCATAGAAATAGTTCATACAACTTGACTAAAATTGAATCTATTTTTAATGGAAAATTTATGAGTAAATAAGTATAAAATTTGGTTAAATGTAATCTAAGAAAATTGAAATGTGAATATCATATCCATGTGATATAAGACCATATAGTAAATAAAACATACACTAATTCACATAACTAAAACTAGTGATACAACATGGAATTATTAGCTCAAATTTTCCATAAAAGAATACATTTATATTTGCAAACATTATAATTTTAAATAAAATGATAAACCTATATCTCGTGCTCTACATTCACAAAAACATTTCCCCAACAATCCTCCTAAGGGTTTCAACTCTGTCAATAGTGAATAAAATAACAATAGTGCTAGATATACCTCCTTAATAGAGTTTTAATTCTTAAAAGAAAATCCAAAAAGCTTATATATGAATATTAATCTCAACCTAAAAAAACTCCTGCCCAAAAAAGTGTTAAGAGACTCCTATTTGAAGAATATAAGAACCCCATATCCACTCTCCAAACTATTATTTACAACTATAAAAGGAAATATTAAAAAATTTAAAAAATGAGAGTTATTCAAAGTAGTTTTGATATATCCTCCTACAGCTAGAGAATTCATTTTTTCTTACTACTAGTGCAATTTAATTGCTCCAAAACTCCTCGGCCTCTTTCTCTCCAACAAGTTCCCTACAAAAATCATGCAAAAACATAATTAAAAATCAATTAATCTTGCACACAAAATCCAAATCTAAAATTGTCACGACAAGTTGCCAAATTAAAAGTAAAATTAATAAACTAAATAGAAAAATATCCATACTTCCAATTGTTCCTTGAAGATATTTAGCTCATATTCCAGTAATATCAAATGAATTTGCAATACCATTATCATCTTTTCCAATGAAATTCCGAGAACAGAACTCAAGAAATTGTTTTTTGGTTGCAAATTCCGAGTTATGAATTATGCTAATTTTTTAGATTATTGAATGACTGATTTTTGTAACACAATTACTTCTAAATCCTTAACTATAGAATTATATTTTGAGCAAACTCTTAGTTTCCTCATTTGGCTAAGTAGAACTTATGATATTAGTGTCCAAAATCTCATTTCCAAAAATGTTTGTTCGTTGGAAAAATAAAAATTCTATTCATAAAATTTTAGAGCTAATTTATTTTTTTTTTCTATTTAAAACTATTAAACGTTAATAAGTGAAAATATTAAAATAATTTGTATAAAAATAAATAAATGACAAATAAACATTTAATTAATAAATTAATGAAAAAGAACAAGAAATCCATGGTTTCTGGGCCTCATGAGAGAAGTATCATATAAGAAAAATGGGGGGTGGACGTGAGGACAAGGGAGGGGGGCCATGTTGAAGGGAGTGGGACCCGCTTCCACCATTTTTGAAAACCTTATAACATACATCCCTCTTCCTTTATTGTTAGGATCCTCCTCTTAATACAATGATAATTGGGGAATAATGGTATTGGAGTTCTTGGAAGTTAATCTCTTCTCATAGCGTTAGGTTTATTATCTTGGAAGAGACCTTCAGAGAGAACCCTTGAGTTTCTTTCGAGATCATAAACATGGGGAATCCCGGTGCTCTTTTCAATCTGCTTGTTAATGAGAAAACTTATTATTACGTTATAATATTATAATATGTTATATTTAAAATATTAATTAAAATTTAAAATTAAATTTATATTATAATAATAATATTTAATCAGATAATTATAATTATTAATAAAATAAATATAATTAATTATATTTGAAAATTTGTTACATTTATAGAATTGAGGCTTCTGTGATTAGTCATATTTATGAGAAGAGCTTCAGCGTAAATCACATGAAAAAGACATTTGTCGATGCGTTTCGAGCCAACTAGTGCTGTTCATCATCAAGACAAGTTGAAGAAGCAGATCAGGCCTAGCAAGTTAAATAGATTGAGAAGAGACTCCAACGGCTACATAACGGCTATTTTGACTCCAAGACCACATAACGACTATTTTTTACTCTAGGACCCAGGCTAAAGTTATATCAATAAATTTAATATTATTTTTATTTTTATAATATTAAGTATAATAATGTATTATTTTATTTCTAGAATTAAACAAAATTAGGTACTTTGAATAGTATCATAAGTAATTTATTCAAATAAATAATGTTAGATTAATAACTAATGGTTATTGAAAATTATTATTTTGGCGTGAATGAATTCTAAAGTACATAGGTTACATAATAATAGGATGTTAGGATTAAATATGAATAAATATATAATGTTAATGGTAATAAGTTAATAAATTATTAACTTACTATATATGAATTGATTATTAAAGGTATGTTATTTTGCTTATGAAACTATATTAATTACTATTGAAATAATATTGTGTTTATAAAATTATTAAAATTACTAAATAATAAAACTAATTTTAATAGGTTAGTTTGAAAAGTAAATAAGAATGTTTATTGAATATTTTGATTATTTTATTGAGATAATATCTATATATATATACATATATATAAATCATATTAAATTGAGAAAGACAAATATTTAGATAGAAAAGCCATACTTACTTCTGAGGTTAAAAGAGCTAAAATGAAGCAATCCCACCTATAAAAATAACATAATTATCATAATTTATAAATACCAAAGATGATGACCTAATTAACTACCAAATAATAAAAAATGCCAGCAATAAATAACAATAAACACGAAGAAAATAAGAAACCCTAACAAGAAGAATGCACCCTGGATGCACAAAGGGGAAGGAAGAAACCCTAAGATGACAGGGCAGGGATCCAACTTCTGCTCACTTTCCACCCATCATCTCTGTTGAGATTGATGGGTCTTCACTCAATTTCAATAGCTTCCCTTAACTTGCGATGATGGAACAAAGATGATGGGTGGAAAGTGAGCAGAAGTTGGATCCCTGCCCTGTCATCTTAGGGTTTCTTCCTTCCCATTTGTGCATCCAGGGTGCATTCTTCTTGTTAGGGTTTCTTATTTTCTTCGTGTTTATTTTTATTTATTGCTGGCATTTTTTATTATTTGGTAGTTAATTAGGTCATCATCTTTGGTATTTATAAATTATGATAATTATCTTATTTTTATAGGTGGGATTGCTTCATTTTAGCTCTTTTAACCTCAGAAGTAATTATGGCTTTTCTAAATATTTGTGTTTATTAATTTAATATGATTATAATAGTGCACTCACGGATTTATACATAGGTATATATATATAGAAGAGATTATTCAAAAAAAAAAAAACCAAAAACAAAAAAACAAAAAAATTAAATTTTCATAAACATTTCATTTACTTTTCAAATAACTATTAAGATTAGTTTTATTAATTAGTAAATTTAATAATTTTATAAACACAATATTATTTCAATAGTAATTAGTATAATTTTATAAGCAAAATAACTACCTTTAATAATCAATTCATATATAGTTAGTTAATAATTTATTAACTTATTACCATTAACATTATAAATTTATTCATATTTAATCCTAACATCCTATTATTATTTTTATGTAACCCTATTTATTTCTTTATAAGAATTCATTCACGCAAATAATAATTTTCAATAACCATTAGTTATATTCTAACATTATTTATTTAAATAAATTACTTATGATACTATTCATAGTACCTAATTTTGTTTAATTCTAGAAATAAAATAATACATTATTAAACTTAATATTATAAAAATAGAAATAATATTAAATTTATTGATTTAACTTTAGCCTGGGTCCTAGAGTCAAAAATAGTCGTTATGTGGTCCTGGAGTCAAAATAGCCATTATGTAGCCGTTGGAGTCTCTTCTCAGTCTATTTAACTTGCTAGGCCTGACCTGCTTCTTCAACTTGTCCTGACGATGAACCACACTAGTTGGTTCGAAACGCGTCGACAAATGTATTTTTCATGTGATTTATGCTGAAGCTCTTCTTATAAATATGACTAATCACAGAAGCCTCAATTCTACAAATAAGAAATTGTAGCAAGAGATGAAAAGGTTGTCATAAAAGATCTACGTTCCAAAGGAATCCAAGTAATCAAGGATTGGTGATGAAATCTCTCTTCAAAAGGAAGGAAGATAAATATGAAAGTTTGTCACTAGAAGATTTTAAGATAGTGGAAGACCTAAGGTTCATATTTTCAATGGTTTCCAAACAATTTCAAGATTATAATTATGGTCGATTGAGGAGAGAATGGGCATGTGTGCTTGAAGTGATGGTAAAAAAAATATATATATTTTTATGCTATTGTGGAATAGGTTTATGGGGCCAAGCATAATTTGGTGGATGGTAAAGATTGGTGCACATGTACATTAAAATATTTTATGGTTAGCAATACCAAATGAAAATAAGAGGACCATCATTTCTTGTTGCAATATTCACTTGTTGACTATAGGGAGAATTGAAAATCACCTTGTAATTTATAATTTTTACTTATTTTTTTAAGTTTCTAGAGGAGAAAATGAACATAAATCCTTTAGAGGGAAATAGGAAGATAGAAAGAACTATAGGTGTGGATTTCATTTGTAATAAGGTGACCCTAGAATGATGCAGGCACACAAGGAGTTGGAAAATCTTTTAGGAAGTACTAGTGTATCAAAAATTCCCATTAAAGTTGGAATTAGGTGTGTTGAACAATGATTTTCACACTCATGGAAAAGGTTAAAGTATTATGGGCTCCACCCTCTATCAACTACTTCATTCCATGTGGGTATTAATTCCAAGGTGAACCTGGTTACAAGTCAAACATTCAAGGGGGTGGATAATATTGTAGGAAGTGTTGAAAATGAAAAAATATGGTAGTACTGGTTCTCCAACAATAATTTGGGAATGAAAAGAGCCAAATATCATTGCATGATTCATTGAAAATGTAAGGTCTAGTAGTGATGGCTACCCTGAAGCGAAAGAACATTTTGATAACATTATTAAAGAAAGTAGTCAATGTAGTGTTCAGGAAGGAGTAGTCTTCCATGCTTCATAGATTTTTGTTTTGGATAATATAAAAAAGGATATATGTTCCTCTAATTTAATCAGGATTATAATTGATATGACTTCTCTTATTGTTCAAGTTTTTATTTTCCCATCATCCAAAATCTTAGGACTTTAGAAGAGGACTTGTTTGTTCAAAGATCAAGTTAGTTTTTTGACGGTTTATAACCTTTTGTAAGATGAAAACTTTTTTGTCTCTATAAAAACAAGGCCTTAGACTATCTGTGTTATCGAGAATGAGGATGATGGAAAATCGAAAGGAATCCATGGAGTTAGGACTATGTAGTCACAACCACATGCGCCAAAGGCATCTTCAAAAACATAAAATGCAAAGAATATTTTGTTTGTACTTAAAGGTGTGACAAAAATAAAAGAAAACATAAGAAAAGTTGTAGAATATTTTGAAATGTAGATGATCTCTTCCAAAACACAATACCTCCATTCCAAGATGTAGCATAAAAGTTCATCAATTTCCTTTTTTCATATTTTAAATATATTTTTGTCATAATTATAAAACAGTAAATATTAAAACTCATGCAAGAGCCATTAGGAATATGAAAAGTTACTAGGAATTGAAAAGTTCATGAGGTAGTTGAAGAGTCACAGCAAAGGCCAAGAGTCACCTACCCATTTGTATAAATGCATCATCATGCCTCTAATATAGGGGATCTTAGCACTTGAGACTTTTAACATAAATATAGTTGTTAGCTTTAAGGTAGCTGGGAGCACTCCTAGCCTTGGTTATTTTATATTGAGTTGTGGTGAGTCTAGGGTACTTATTTTGGAGATGATATGAGTTGCTAACCTTCTAGTATTGGATTTTTATGGGATTGTGATACATGTAATTGAATATGCAACCTTATCAATGAGAAAATATTCATTCTTGGCATAGATTCTTGTGTATTTCATTATGGTTGTAATGGTTATCCAATACTTCTATTGTGTGTGCATGTTTTCTTTCACATGAGTTATAGGTTGATGAACTAATTCGTGGCTTATTTCTCATATGTTTGTTGGATCTCTACACTTTCATTCCATGCATTACACTTGTATTAGTTGTGAACTACTTTACAATTAGTTTCTCATTCTTTCTTCACTCTTTTATGCCTTGGATGGTTTTAGCTAAGTAACTCCTCTTGAGATGTACTTTCTCTTATTGCAGTGTTGTTATATTCATGTACCTTATTCTTCAATTTTATCATTAGTGGGATAATTCATCCTCACTCTTCACGTATTTCATACTTTCCCTCACATTAACATATCTTCATTCAAGGCCCACAAGAAAAGACACAAAAATGGTGGCAACCAGACCCACATATTGTATGGGACTCCTATCCAAAATAGTGTGAAGTTTAATTGAGACTTCACACCCAGGATATCCTCATATTGTTGGTGTTACATTTTTCCTTGTTAACACATTCACACTCAAAAGACACTCTCATAAGGAGAATGAAATAGATTGTGATCTTGGGATTTCTTCTCTGTACTCTATCATTGCATTATGTTTTTTTTCATATATTAGGATTAATATTGGACATAACACTAATGAGATTATTTTTTATTTCAAGGTTGAGACCATGTTTTTAAACAAAGGACATAATATGTTGGTTGAGATCTTTAAAATTAGGTCAATCATAATCCTCGTATTATTTAATGAAAAGAGAAAAATATGCACAATGCCATGAGGTCATGCAGAGGATCATATATGTTGTGTAGTGATATTGGATTCCCCATCATTATAAAAACCCAATAACCCTCATCCTCCCATCTAAAATCGCACAATAAAAAAGGGTCCTACATGCTGAAAAATAAGGATTTATAGAAGAACCCATTCAACTACTGAACACCTTTTCCCTTAAATATGGGATCAAACTATGGGATTTTATAACTGCATAGAACCATCTTGTGGCAATGTAAATCATAAAAAAAAAAATAAAAATAAAAAAATAAAAAAATAAAAAAATACAACAACAACAACAACAACAAAAACAAAAACAAAAACTAGATGTACATAAATACAAATAATAAGTGGGGCTTAAGACAATTGACACATACAAACATATGTGACATAGGGGTTCTAGTTATCAATCTTATTTTCCATTTAAAGGAATAGGTGATATCAACAATGGGGTGAAGTCATGACTTCACTATTGATTTCTACTTCTGAAAGAGTGTTTCATCTTTGTTGACTAAGCATTGATTTATTCCCCTACAAACAAGTCTTTGTTAAATATCTATAACACCTCCACAATACTTATAAAATCGCCTTGCCTCATACCAACCCCCTCCTTCCCTCCAATAATACCTATAAAGTTCATTCAATTAAAATATATATATATATTATATATATATATATATATATATAATATATATTATATATATAGATATAAAGATATATATATATATTATATAGATATAGATTATATATATATATATATATATATATATATATATTATATATATATATATTATAGTTATATATAAATATAATATCTTGTTGTGAAAATAATATATGTATTGTCTTTCATAATTTTAAAAGCCCAGTTACAAATCGATGTGATAACATATTAGCCAAGAAGTAAAGCCTCTTATAATTCAATCCATGAGCATTTAAGCATGATAGATGAAATGTGTTTGATCAAATTTGATTGTTAACTTAATTAAATTTAATCCAATAATTCTCAACTATTTTTCATCTTTATATCAGGGAAAATTTTAGGGGCGAAATTTCGCAAATAGGCTGTTTTTTGAACATTTTCTAAAAATAATATTCGCCAATTTGGTTAAAAATTCTCTTATTTTTTTCATATATATGATTAAATGGATGATATTTGCCAAAAATATGCCAATTTTAATAGTAATTTATATGTTTTTTTTATTGAATATTCGTTTATATTCTGTACATATGAATTTTCAAACCATAATAGTTGCCTACAATACTATATATAGGAAAAATATTAAATCCTTAAACAATACCTTGCTTTATATATAATCATACTCAACTAAGTTACCACTCACTTTAATAAGAGATTATTGTATCAAAACATAGTCCCTATCACACAAATTTGTGAAAAGATATTACTTAATTAATAACCTGAATCAAGTGACTACAAAATCATTTAATTCAACTTATGTACAAAGTTATATGAATTATATATTTATAACCTTATTTTAATGGTTTTGTGTAGTTGATTTACACAACTAAATGAACCTGAACCATTTAATTCCCTGTAAGTTAGGTTGTGCACCATCATATCTAAAGTTAGTACAATAACATTATAGAAATCAAAACTAAAAAAATACATTGACGAAGTAACGACCTTCGATACCCTGGCAATTATACAAAACCTGGTTGAATGAACTATTGTTCAGTTTGTTGTAATGTGAGTGTCACTCTATGGTGTGAAGAACTAAATTCTTATAAATACAACAAATAATTTATCAATGAAGCTGGGACAAATGACATTAAGGATGAAATAAGACATTCAAATTTGTTTTTAATCAAATGTTTACAATTATTTTTCTAATTATAATAAAAAATGAGTTATTTATTTCTAAGTTTAACATTAAGTTTTGCATAAATCAAAGTTAAACAAATAACTATCAAATTGTAAATCAATTGCTACAGGCTTACCTTGGCATGGACAAATAAGGAAAATTTGAAGCTTGTATGCCAAATTTATATAATATTTCATAACAAAATATCTAAACAATAATAACTTTTAAAATATTAATACTATTTTCATTATTTATATATTCCTAAAATACCTTAAATATAATAAATCTAAATAAATATTTTTGAAAAGTTTTACAAAATCATATTTATTTTGAAATATTAAAATAACTTATTAATTTTTAAAATCAAGGGCATCTTAATTAGTGATCTAAGTAATAAGAGTCCTAAGAAAACTAAGAGATCCAAGGTTCAAATTCCCCGGATTGTGACTCGGTTTACCAAGAGGAGAACAAGTCGTAGACCCCAAAGATTTGCTGAGATTTACATGTAAAACAAGCTACCAAGTTCCTTTGGAATTAAAAAATTAAAAAACCTTATCAAATAAAATAGAAACAAACAAATCTTTTTAATTAAAAAAAATAAAAATCCTTATGATATAAAATAGAAACAAACGATTTTTTTTTAAAAATCCATATTTCTTTTTAATTCTCCATAAAAATTTAAATAATATAAAAAAATTATTGTATATTTCAACTATATAATATTGTCACAACATGGTAATTAGAATTAATATTGTCACAACATGGTAATTAGAATTAATATTGTCACAACATGGTAATTAGAATTACCTCGTAAAATAGACACTTCGGGAATGTGGGGACTAAATTTATTAAATTCAACCTTCTCCTACATTATTTGGTCATAAATGGTTGGTTATAGTTGAGATTATTCATTAGATTCGGATCTATTTTTTATAGTTTTACTGAAAAATGGAGTTTTGATGTTATTCTTACTTTAATAGTTTTTTTACAAAGTGTGAAAAATTATCCTAATTCATAAAAAAAAAATTAGGAATAAGAAAAACCTTGCACACATATACCTATAATGATCACAGTTAACATCACAACACAAGCATAAATTACAAGAGAAAATCTCTCAAGCATAATGTCAGGTCACACCCATATGTGACCTATAAATATCACAGTTGATAAACACATACACCTGAAAATTGATGGGTCCAGCCCACCCTTGTCACACTTGCCAACATTAATAATATGATTATGAATGAATTTAATGATGAGTGGTTAGATCACATATGATATGTTTTATTTGGCAGTCGATTGCAATGATATTATAATTGCTTTGGAGTCCACACTTACGATTTATACCCACACCTAACGAATATTAGACAAGTGTCCACTCCTCGGAATTGTCACTCCCGCCTTGGTGTGAGGGTCTCAAACCCTATCTCCCGATCATTTTGCATGCAAACTATTGAGGTTTGAGAGCTCTGCAATGTGGTTATGTTGCGCGGTTTTCTCTATGTAATATTATGCTGCCTCTGGTACTCTGGCTCGACTCTTGACCTGAAAACTCATCGGCTTCTCCATCTAGTAATGAACTCTTGTGTGAACCTGGTTATTCCGTCATTGTTTCTCTATCTGCACTTAATCTTTCTGTCGAATTATGGATTTAGTCTACTTGTTGGAAACTGAGATTTCTCTATGTATAAGTCAATGTTGGTTATTTAGCTGGATTGTGCGGCTCCTTTTGGTATTGAATCCTTTTATGCGACTGTTGTTGAGTGCTCTAGTTGTATTCCTCGGTTTTGTGAATAGGTTGCGGTCGCAGGGTCTCAGCCTCAGCTTCTTCCGCAATGCCAAGGTAAGATTTTTGTTCTATGCTATCAGTCTTCTTTTCACGCTATTAAACTAACACACTTGCTCCTTCTTGAGCAGAGTGGCCCTAGGTCACTGCAATGTCAGCGTCCTGTCTCTGTAAGGTAAACTCGAACCTTGGTTTCGTTGTTTTCTTCCGATATTTACTTCCTCTGACACATCTTACTCAAAAACTTCGTTTAATGTATGTCGTTGCAGGTATGTCATCCTGAAGGGTTTTGGACTTCGCTCCTCAATGCTCTAGCTAGACCCGGGTAGGGTTGTTCCCTATTTTTCGTGCTACTTGTATTTTGTTCTTGTAGACTAGGGTTACAGCAGTTGTAATGACTTGAGACTGTCGTCAGTATGATGCGTAGGCTGTTAGACTTGCTCTATTCCTCTTGTGGGTAGTTGTTGTAGGATTTGGTTTACGATTAGAGTTTCTAAACCCGTATGCTATGATACCCTTCGAACCTTGTACAGTGTTATTATATGGACTGTATGTATATTTAAATGAGGGTTTGTAGCTGTATATATTCGAATAGAGATTCTTATGCTTATCTTATAAATGAAACAAGAGGTTTTGTTCTTTAGAAGTAACTGTATGATTTGTTTGATTTTGCTGTTAAAAAATGCTTGCATCTTGTCTCTACCTTTGATGCTCGAATTATTTATACTCATCCAGGATTCCTCCGCGCTTGTTTGATTTATAAATTCAGGGATTGTATTCCCTCGTTTCTGCAACGTATTCTTTAATTATGTCTGCAAACTCGTTTTGATTTGTAGGCCCATTTGAATCAATGTAAATAGGAACACATATGTGTGTACATGCTTGTGGAACAAAACAGAGAATGGTAATTCACTGTTTCTGGAAATTTAACAGAATGACAGATAGATAGGCAGTTACAGGATATTGGAAAATAATCTGTGTGCTCAAAGATATTTTATTAGATTTCACTCTCTCTCCAAAAAGTCGAACCTCCTACAATTGCATTATGTTCCTTTTCAATAATTGTCTGGAATTGTTTTCTCCTAACTGTTGTTGGTTACATTTTGTTGGTTACACATGTTTTTTTAGTTCCAAAAACTGCTTATTGTCCTATGTTACAATCTTGTAAAAGTTGACATGAAAATAAAATTAATTACTTGCAACAGTTTACCTAATTAATCCTCTACCATCCTAAACACTGTCTTTTACCAAATTAAAACAACACAACATAAAATAAACATAAACAACTACAATTTTCACTTAGCAATTTCATTCTCAGTCCTCTCAGAGACCAAACACCCTTCTATCATGATGACCCATCAGCTAGATGCTCCTGCATCAGGCTCCTGGGATAAGAAAAAGTCATGGCTCCATTCCATGAGCTCCTCCACAGAATAACCCGCCTTCTGTATCTGCGCCGCGTCAAGCCATGAACTGTCCTCAACTGGACGGTTCTTCCACTTGACAAGGTATCGCAGATACTCCTTCCTACGAGTTCTCTTGGCCATCTATGTGTTGAGAATCTTCTCGATGTCATGGGGTTGAGCCGAAGGCATGTACCTCATCCAAGAACTGTCTCCAACTTGGGTGTCTCGTTCTGGTCGTGCCACACTGTCTTCCTCCGAGTTGGCAGTATATGGGAACAGGTCTGCCACGTTGAAAATAGGTGATATGCCTATATCTAGTGGTAGTTGTATCTCATAAGCGTTGGCTGAGAATTTACGCAAAATCTTGCAGGGACCAATCTTCTTAAATTTCAGCTTGTTATATGTGCCCTTAGGAACTCATTCTTTGCGTAAGTGTGCAAGGACTATGTCACCTACATTGAATTGTACTTCTCGTCGCTTTAGGTCTGCCTGTTGTTTGTATTTTTAAATGTTTCCCTGCAACTTTGATTTCACCTGTTCATGTAATTCATTCATTGCTTCAGCAAAATCTTCTCCATCAACACTTCTCTTCTCCAACTTTCCCAGATCTCACAACTCATGTATTCCACGAGGATGCATGCCATACAAGATTTAAAATGGACCGTGTCCGGTGTTGCGGTTCGGTGAATCGTTATAAGGGAATTTTTCCTAAGCGAGCACACAATCCCATAACCGTGAATTTTCCCCAGTCAAGCTCCATAGCAAGTTCCCCAAACTTTTGTTCACCACTTCTTTTTGTCCGTCAGTCTGCGGATGATATGCAGAGCTGAAGTTCAACTATGTGTCCAACTTCTTCCACAGGGTGCGCCAAAAGTGTCCGGTGAATTTTACGTCCCTGTCAGAAACAATAGATCTGGGTAAGTCGTGTAATCTAACAATCTCCATGAAAAACAGTTGAGCTACGTGAGTGGCATCACTAGTTTTTCGATAAGGGATGAAATGTGCCATTTTCGAAAACCTGTCTACCACCACCATCACTGAGTCATAACCTCGCTATGTTCTAGGAAATCCTAAGACAAATTCAACGTTGACTGAGTCCCATGGTCTACTTGGAACAGGCAGTGGTGTATAAAGTCCAGTGTTTTGACTATGTCCCTTCGCTAGTTGGCAAACTTACACCTACTCACATATCGCTGTACATCCCTTCGCATTCTTGGCCAGTAATAGAAATGGTAGAGCTGCTCCAAAGTTTTGTCTATGCCAAAATGTTCGGCTAGACCTCCGCTATGCTTCTCCCGTATAATATTTTCTCTCATCGAACAATCAGGAATACATAACTTGTTAGGATATTCCGACACAGGAAATAGTTAAGTATAACTTGGTCTAGTATAGAGTTAGGTAAAATGTGTTTCTTTACTATGTACATTTGTAACTTACAATCCGATGGTCACGATATGTAGTAATCCGACGGTTCATTCTCTCCTCAGTATTACCGACACTTGATCTGTGGTTTAACACCTGATTGTTCCATGATTTCTATTTAAAGCGCATGGAGGGTCATTTGTAGGTTAACTATTCACGAGAGAAGCTTATGTAAATTTTCATTCTTTTATTAATAAATTGCCTGAAGTGGCCGCGTTGGCTCAGGCCGTGGACTATTTCCCTCTTTGAGGGTTTTAACCACATCAAAATACTGGGTATTGATCTCTGATCTGTTTGTGAGTGGTGTCCTTTGGTGTTCTGTCTAAGGAACGTACCCTGTAAATTCCTACAACGAGGAACACCAATCCCCATCTTGGTCAAACAGTCAGTACTGGACAACAGTCCATGGCTTCACAACCATGGCTAGTGAAATACCAACAACCACAATTCCAGCTGGCTTACCAAGGATATGAGCAACAAGTCTTTGCAAATAATGGGCAGCCGTATCAACCATATCATAATGGTTATGCCCATCAACCTTATCAAAGTTACCAACATCAAATGCATCATGTTGGTATGCAAAGACCGACTGCTCAAACGATTCCATCTTATCCTGGGTATGCTCAACCAAGCCTGAATCAACAGTTGCCTTTCATGGCAACTTTAGAGTTACCGGATCTAAGTCGACTAACGAACGATCCAATTGCCTACACCCCTTGGTGGCCAGCAATTCCGCATAAACTTCCGTCGGGTATTCCAAAATTTAATGGAAATCCGGGTGAAGACCCATCGAATCATGTGATGACCTTTCATCTATGGTGTTCATCAAACACTCTCAATGATGTTTCGATTCGGCTTCACCTCTTTCAGCGCACGTTAACTGGTCCGGCAGGAAAGTGGTATATCGAACTGCCTAGAGCTTCATTTGATAACTTCAGTACCCTAGCCATAACCTTTTTAACCCATTTTCAATTACCTATCAGGTACGAAACAGGAACTGAGCTACTTACCAATTTCAAACAAGTGACAACCACTCACATATCCGATCATATTCATGAGTGGCGACGTCATCGTAGAATGGTAAAAACATATGTTCCTGATCAGCTATTGGCTGAATGGTTTATTAAGTCACTGTTACCCGCTATTACAGAAGATGTGGCAAAGGGAGGAGTTGTCACTGAAGAGCAAGTTATTGTTCGTGCACAATATTTAGAATTGATCTATACTCAGTTTGGCACGCTCTACGATAAAATCCCTGACGCTCCTAGACTAGAATTCTTCGTTCCTCTGCCTCCTAAATCAAACAAAGACTCTCATGCCGGCAACGGTGTGATAGGTACAACAAGCACTAAAACTGCGAAGGCCACATCGAAAAAGGCCCGCACAGTTTCGAGTCAAGATGCAAATGAGGAACTTCTAGCCTCGGAAGTAAATGCCGTGTCAATAGACAAAGGCAAAGAAACCAAGCAGCTAGGAGGCGAGAAGAAAAAACAAGGGAAGAAGATAGACTAGGGGAACTCGTCTCCTAGAAAATCTTCTGCAAACCCTTCTGGGAATGGGAAACCAAAAACTCCATGTCATATATGTGACGAGGATCACTAGACACGAGACTGTCCATATTAAGAAGAACTTAGAAAATCTTTCAAAAGTTCAAAAACCTCAGCTGTACTGACTGATCCATTTCCAAACCCAGGAACAAATCTGGTTGCTAACGAAAATGCTTCCCCGTACCAAGTGCTAATGTTGTCAGTCTCAAAGAAATTGAATGATGCTCTAATAACGACAAGGAGTAAAGATTACGGGAATCCACAGATGTTGAACAACAAGGATAATGATCAACCTAGTAGTTCAACAATGACTTCAACGGAAGTCATGCCACCCATCATTCCTGAGTTAACAATAAAGCCGCCAAAGGGAGTAGTACACAAACCGACGTTTAATCCTCGTGCCCGAGCAGCACAACACTATAATATAGTGGAGGATTTAGCTCAATCGCCATCCGCGATGTCGACTCTTGAGGTACTGCAAAATTTCCCCTCCCAAAAGCA